>PVJH01024364.1:0-33215 GCA_004026705.1 Nesogale talazaci | reverse complement strand
TTTTAAACCTTGTGTTAGTCTTGCCTGACTAGATAAACCATTCCAAAGACACTGATGTATATGTAAAATAGAACTTTATATCACAGAGTAATTGTACATTAAGAAAACATCGCGGCTCAGTTCAGCTCCCACGCTTAAGGTCAATATTAGTCCATATGTCTGATACCAGTCTATAAATTTCTCTGCAGATTCACGCAACACATGCTGAGTGCAGGAAGATCGCAGGTCAGTGGGTGGACAGTCTTGTGGACCCGAGACAATGGAAATATCTCAGTGCTGGTGTGGGTCACCATGTGGCTCCTCCAGCTCCAAGACTCTGGCTGCCATCAGCATAGCTCCATCTGGCTTGTCAACAGCAATTTTTAGCAGACAGAGTGTGTGGCGCACCTCCAGGGAGGAAGACTCGTGGTTCCCAGAATCCGCAGGACAAAGCCATGCCCACACAGACGCATTATTGGCTATAACTTGATTGACAGGTTAGACTTCACCTTTTTGCTCAAGTTCAGAGAAGATGATGTAACTGCCACAGAGCTGATGTGGCATGGAACATTTTCTGTATTTTTTATTTCTTTGTTTTCTTTGTTCATATTGGGATTTACTTCAGATGTCCTTTGTCGTTGATGGTGACCCTCTTGAATTTTTGTTATATAATTCTCTGTTTGTAAATATATAGAACTCAGGACTAACTGAACCTATAGGGCCAGCAAGTAGAGTGAGAATTTTGGATGGGTTCAGTGGTAGGATTCATAAAAGAGAGTTGATGTCAAGGAGTTCAAGACAGAAAAGAATGTTTTGGAACTGACTGTGGTAGCAATTGCGCAATGCTACTTGATAGGATTGAACTATGGTATGAGGTGATATCTGTATTAACTCCCAGTAAAGTGGGTTTGAAAAAGAAACATCATGTACTTTTCTGATGATCTTAGTAAACTGTCCAATCACCTTGGTGGACCACAAGGAGCTCACATTTGTAGAGTCCTACCCTATCATTTGATGAATGTTCCAAAAACCATGGCTAGGAAGTTTTCATAGGAAACAAATCACTGCATCCCAGGGGACTAGAAGTCTGGACTCAGTGCATCGGCTCTAGGGGAAGGCTCTCTCTCTTTTGGCTCTGAGAGAAGGTCCTTGTCTTTTTCAACATCTGAGAGTCTAATGGTCCTTGGAGTTCTCCATGTGTCTTGACATCAATTTTATCTAGGAGGTTAGAAGGAGATGTTCAAAGGATAAGGTCATCTCTTACCTCTTCTTTCTAGCGATATTGAAGTCCTTCTGATCATTGGGCTTGTTTAATTTCTTGTAGCTCAAAATGCATTGACTCAGAATGCAACCTAATCCTATATTGCATACTGTCTACTTAATACAATTTGCTCTAATTCTGCCTCCTTAACATCATAGAGGTTAGCATTTATAACACATAAGATAATCACATCAAGTCACAAAATGGAGGATAATTACATGATATGTACAATTACAGCCTAACCAATTTGACCAATTTTGAGGGGACACATTCAATACACAACCATTAAGAATTTTACCTGATATTCTTTCACATATTGTTGCTGTTAGGAGCAGTCAAGTCAATTCTGACTGGGCAACTCTATATGCAACAAAAATGAAACACTGCCTGGTCTTTCACATAAAGATAGAATGATGAACTTAATTCACTTGTGCAGACTTGAGAAATTGAGCCTCTCGTTCATTTATTACACTTAACCAATACAATATTTTTGATAAAATTCCTTTATCACTTCATGCCTTATGTATATTTTGCCATTATTTTTGAACTATGAATGTCATTCTTTTTTTTGGAAAATATGAGGACAACAGCAAAAACCACTATTCCGCGCCCCCTCTCCCCCCGCCCAACCAACTAGTTAGATATTTTTTTTGTTAAAAACTAATTTGTTTATTCAAATAAATGTGCTAAAGTACATGTCACAGACTCATACAAATATGTCTCAAAGTAAAGAGATGCGATTCGTAAGCTAGATAACTAACCACACTCAAGCAAAATTAAAATGATATTAGTCTAATATATTGGCCCTTTTCAAAGTAGGCCAGATGAGCAAAAAAAAACCATTCTAATTACTTCTTTTGTTACATGTCATGCACACTGAAGTTAAAACTATCAGTTATTTAAAAAGAGATAATAGCCTTGGCATGCCTTCTGTGTTTGTGTGGCTATTGTTTGATGTGTGTGGACAGTTGGATAAAGATCAGAAATAATGCTAATAATTTTGTATGATATAATTACAATATTTCCCTACATAATTTAAAAGACAACATGTTGGTTAAAAGAGTCAGTTATAATTTAATATAAAATATTGATTGGTACTAATAGTAAGAAGAAAGTATTATATTTTTTAATGAACTGGATAACGACTGGAAATAGAATAAATATATCATGTGATTTAGTAAACTGGATTTTATGTTGCTTATTTAATAGCACATTCCTAATCAGAATGGAATTGAGTAAAGTAATTCTTCAAGCATTTTATTTAACATGCCCTGCAACTAGAAAATGCTAGTAGTTCTAAGAGATATTGAAATCGCATTTACAAGACTTAGCCAGAGCATACACTGTTTTGTCCCTTGGAAGGAAATGTTGCTTCTTGCAATAACATTGCATCTCAAGGATGTGCACTAAGTGTGACTGGAAAGGACTGCCTACATCGAGGAGAGCGGAAATAAGCTATTGGGGGCATTTGGGATTTCTTGTGGGTGCTCGCTTTCCTTTGCTTCCCAGGAAGTCCTCCTTATGAACTTCTCTGATAATATGCAGAAAAGAGAAGAAGCCAAGTCTTTAAAATGAACATCCTATAGAACATTCCAAGTATGCAGGCCCAAGACTTCTTTGCAAAAACGCATCCATTCTTCATGGAATGGAGCCCCATCTTGAGTTGTTTCTGCTTTGTTTAAAGATTTAGTTTTTGTTTGATGCACTGGGAAATTCCCACTGTGCAGGTAAAGCACCAAGATAAAGGGGGAGGGATGGTAATGCAGGAATCACATTACTGTGAACACAAGTTTATTTTTGAAACGAAATTTTTGAAAAGAGTAAATAGAAATGAAGAGCTTGAGATGAGATCATCTCAAACACCCATATGTGGCTCTTCCTTGGAAAGTCTTTCATCATTGGTGTCGGGTCCCTCCGTTTGAGGACCCTTGTTCCACAGGACAGTGAATTCTCTAACAGAGAGACCAGCTCATCAGTCCTGAGTACCTGGCCCAAAGCCACCGCCAATACAAATGTGTTCAATTAATTCATTCACAGAAAAGAGAGGTAGCATCTGGGACGGGTCTTTAAAAGGGAGAAATCTGAAAAGAAATCAAATGCAAGTTGTATTTTTCATAAAATTGTAAAGGCTAAATTTTCATCTTGTTGTTTAGGCTATCTGTTTTTCTGTGTAACACACACACACACACGCACACTTTCAGTTGATGTTTCTCCAGTTCTCTACTAGTCTCCTTCACCATTTAAAAAATGCCATCTTTTGGGTGTCCTGGATCCTACCCTATCCTATTCAACCAAAGCTGTTCCAGTGCCTTAATCTCTGGACATTGACCTATTCTCTCCCCTTCATGATATGAATATATATGACTCCAGCACACAGCTCCTAAGCAAGTCCACCCTCGCAGTGACAAGAGACCCTGTGGCACAATCACTTCTGTGAAATCCCTCTCTCCAGTTAAAGACCCACATACAACCCAGAGACTTAGGGAAGCTACTTGAATCTCTCTCCTGAGAGCAGAGCCAAACTTTTCCCTTTGGCCCTGAAGGCAGCTAACCCCCACCAGATCAGAAATCACCTAGTCCATAAAAGTAAATAAATAAATAAATAAATAAATAAATAAATAAATAAATAAAATCAAGTACCACTGACTCCAAAACCCAGATCATGTTGGTGTAGCACAGGTTTGTGAGGCAGAACCCAAACTTTATAGCCCTGCTGCTTTTCCTTTAGTACAGTTTCTACTCTGAGTGTTCAATATATCAACTTAATAGAGACACTGTTGGCGTGTGTATGTCAGATAACATTGTGGCAGAACACCAGCGCCATGTCTCTTCTCCATTAATTAGCTCCTTTCCCTCTTGGAACTCCAACCTCTTATTTTCTTTTTTCATTTCTTGCCATCTTCATTCAAGGGTGTTTATACCTACCTGTGGCAGTCAAGTACTCATGTCGATTTCATGATTGGGAGTCTAGGGGTGGAGTCTAGCTTGTCAATCTGGAGATAGCCAATGAGTAGCCAATGAGGTCTCTGTGTGGGCATGGCTTTCTCCTGAGACTTCTGGGAAATCTCGCAGTATTTCCCAATTGGAGAAGGGAGACTGGACGGAGTCTCAGAGAGATGAACTACTGACAAGACGAGATGACAGCATGCTGATCAATCCTGATTCCTGGAGAACGGAGGTGCTGAAAGAGAAGCCACATGGGCTTGCCCTGATGGAACCAGACTTCTGGGACCGGAGAAGCCACAGAGAGATCCCTGCCATGCTGAGATGCTCCTACCACCAATGTATACTGCTGATTGACCCTGAGCCCTGGCAAGGAGGAGCCATGGGGAGACCTCTGCCAGCTTCAGGACACCTCTACTGCACATGCTTCGTGGGTCAGAAGGAGAATTTATAGACTGGTATCAGACATATGGGCTAATATCGGACATATGACTTTGGACTGGACTGCGTTGGGATGCTTTCTCAATATTTCATTTCTCTTGAATATAAACCTTTCCCTCATATTCATTTGCGTGTTTATGAATTCCTTTCTCTAGTCTACCCGGACTAACAAACTACCTAATATTCTTTTAATTCCCATGGCCAGTTTATCTTCTTCCTTCTCATCAGACTTCTGGAGAGACATTTGTAGACCTGGTTCCATATGCATCTAACTGTTTCCCTTTCTTTCCAACTGAGCACCTGTCCTCTCCACCGCTGATGTGAGGAAAAAGAAAGCACATGTGGTGAAGTGGCACAGTTTCCTCTTGTGAATTATAAACTGCAGGAGACAGGCAAAAGAAAGACAGATCCCCTTGTAAATGTTATAATTGCTTTGTTGAGATGGCAGGAGCAACCTCTGTCAATGGGAAAAGGGTAAAATTGCAAGCTTTTCTGCAGAAAGACAGAGAACCAGAATGAATAACTCAGAAAGTAGAAACTCTTGTGTCTGGAATGTGTCACAGGCTCACAGTTTCTAACCAAGGACACTTGCCCTGTGAAGAGAGAATCAACTTCTAAGTCCACAGGATTGGCTGGAGGAATGAGTAATGGGGGAGATCCCTGCCAGTGCTGAGCTACTTCTACTGCTGCTAGATACACAAGACTCTGCACCCAATGTACAGTTACTCTTGTATATAAAACTCTTTCTTATACAGATATGATTGTCTATGGATTTGCTTCTCTAGTCTACCCAGACTAACACAGACTCACGCAATACTTGCAGTGATGCCAAATGCAGGAAGATCACAGGCTGGTAGGTGAAAGACTTGTGGATTCAGTGGTTCTCCCATTTCTGTGAATGTGGCTCTGCAACAGAAAGCGAAGCAGAGAGAGAGAGAGAGAGAGAGACAGAGAGATCTTGCATGTCTCAGCAGATCTCATGTGGCTTGTCAACAGGAAAACCAAGGCAGAGAAAGAGAGTGAAGAGAAAGCTTCCAGAATACTCATGAGAAGGTCATGCCCACAATGAAGGATTCATCAGTCTATGACCTGATTGACAGGCTAGACTCCACCCTTAATACCATCAAGTTGACATGAGATTATGTAACTGTCGCAGAAAGCAAACCCTACCCACCAGAGACCAGGAAAACAGTGGCTCCAATGAGGTCAAGAGTGATAGAAATTAAGTGAGACATTTTCTAGTCCTAAACCATATTAAAAAATAAAGTCAGAGCTCATAATACTTCATGAGTAAACAGTCACACAACTTTGCTTCAAATTAAAACAAACAAACTGAATATTACCCTAACCAGTGAAACCTATGAGACACAGAAGAGGAAAATAGGAAACGATCTCACAGGGCTATGTTCATGGTCCCCACCCAGGTACTCCCAATGAGGGGAAAGTATCAAAAGAGCACCAATGAGTAAGCAAATCCATCAGACTCTGCGACCTCATTGCCTTCAAGTGAATTCTGACTCATAGAGATTGGATTGGACAATGCAGAGCTTGCCTGTAGGCTTTCCAAGACGCTGGCTGTTTCCTCTTTCTCCGGTGACACAGCTGATGGGTTTAGTCTACCAACTTTTGAAAATAATAAAGCAACAAAAGAGTGTTTTTAAATGGAGAATATCACTCAAAGAATATTGTTTAAAAAGACAAAAAATATACAGAATCATGAGATAATAATAAGGCCACAAGGGTAAAAAAGAACAAATGTGTTTATTAAAGAAATTCTACAGATGATATAGGTAGTGCTTGAAGCAGAGAAATAAGTCAAGAGCAGAGCTCAGGAGAAAGATATAAGGAAAGAAAACCCAGAATATAGCACTAAAGAAAAAAAAACATCTAAAACTGTGAAAGACAAAGTTTTTCGGGTTACTACTGTTGTGGAAGTCAACACTACCCCAGGAAAGACTGATGTGTCAGGATAAATGTGGGCGTGTCACACAGGGAAGTAAATTCGAGTCCAATGATGTTAAGAAGAGCGTCTGGTTGGCCTGCCTTGTCTCATTAAGACTACTGCATGTGGTTCTACTCAGCTTCCCCTTCTGCATCCTTCTTGTCTTGTGGGCACTGAGCAATATCATCTCTAGCAATATTATGTATGTCTTCCTGATGCTGAGACCCGGGACCAAGGAAAATCTAAGATATTGACAGGCAAGGAGCTCGTTCCTCAGCTGCTCTGCTGTTGTATTCTACCTCCTGACCAGCTCTGTATGACACCGCTCATGTCTCTAACATACTACTGTCTAAGTTACCCTAGTTCCATAGGCATCAACAACTACTGAGAGATGGAGCTGGGAATAATTCCATGGGCATAGAAAGGACATGGGACTGATATGAATGACAATATTTTTGGTTTGGAATAAGAATAGAAAGACTCTGAAGAAGAGTAAAAGTAAATTCCAAGAAGCAAAAGAGATCGGAGGATTATACCGATTTAAATAAAGATTCTAAGATACTGAACTCAGATGAAAAGAGTTAGAAAATAAAAAAAGTTGTATGAAGGAAGGGGAAAAGATTTAAAAAACCTGGTAAATATTTTACACATGAACCGATGATAAGCACAATGATAACTGAACAAACTCTGGAGCTTATGGCCAAAAGAAAATTTAGCAGTACCAGGGCTGTGAGTGGAGGAACAGAACTACATGTCTAAAAACCTTTCTGTGGGTTAGAGGATAGCATAGAAAGTACCTAGCTATGCTGCTCTGTGTGATGCTAACTATAGTGCTTATACATTTAAAGTTAACCATCAAAGGATTAAAATAGAACATGCCACTGCCACACCAGTAGGAGATGGAGAATGATCACTAATAAAGAAAAAATGATCGGCCCACCCAAAACAGAAAAGAAAAAGAAATAAAGATGTTAAAAAGACAAATCAAAATATGAGATGGTAGAAATAAATCCAAGTATTCATATCAAATAATTATAATAAATATTAGCAGATTGTACTCAATTATCAAGGATAAATTATTACCTTATATTTTGTCCTGTTTGAGAGAAAAGAAGGCAAATCAAATTACCTTCCATTCTATTTATTTTATGAATAATATCTGCAACAGTCATAATAAAATGGCACCATCTATATGTAGCCACATGGACCCTAGAGCAAAGTTAAGACTGTAAGGGGGCAAGGAAACAAGAGGACTGGAAATGGAACAACTCAAACACAATTAAAGCGAATAGTGACACGTTATGAAGAATGAAATGACTGTCCCTGAATAATTTGTGTAGAAAATGTTAAATGAGAATCTGATTTGTTGTGCAAACCTACACTGAAAGCACAATTAAAATACTATTTAATAGAATGATTAAATGCTAATGCTTGTTAATTAGTAAGGAGTATTTCAAGTATGATTTTTTGTATGTGTCCATGCTTTAAAAATAGGTTCCAAAAGGCAAACAAAGAACTGTTTATTGTACGTTTCCT
The DNA here is from genome assembly GCA_004026705.1 of Nesogale talazaci. Lineage (NCBI taxonomy): Eukaryota > Metazoa > Chordata > Mammalia > Afrosoricida > Tenrecidae > Nesogale > Nesogale talazaci. The sequence continues at coordinate 25,113 of PVJH01024364.1, read as the reverse complement.
TGGGTTTTCTGAGAATGTAATCTTACCGGACTGCCTTTTCTTTCAAGCATTCTTTCCCAAGAGCTTCGCCCACGATGCTTCACCTTTTTTGAGGGGTGGGAGGTGGGCATCACTGCCCTCTGGTGGTCGTGGGAGCTACCCAGAGCTGCTCCTGAGAGCCACCGCTGGATTTGAACCGGCAAGCCCACGGGCCACAGTCCCGCACTCAACCACTTAAAAAGAACATGCCACTGAGCCAGGGGTGAGCTCCATAATCCTTCACCTTTCCAACTTCCTTTCTGTCTTGACTGTTCCTTCCTAATCCTCCCCCTGCTCATTTTTCAACTAGATGAACTTGCCACTATTCTTTATGACCTCTAAACGCATTGCCTAGATCATTTCATCTAATTCCACAGGAGAGCCTATATGTTTCACTTAAGACTCTGGAGTCAAAAATATAGATCTGCGCTTGGCACACAGGAGATGATTACTTAAAATTAATAATTTAAATGTCCACATCCGCATGTTTCTGTTTGCTTTCACTCAGCATCCCAAATTTGATAAAATCCAAATCAGATTCAATATTGCTCTGCAAACCTTTCACTTCCACCACTACCCTTTTTCACCCAGAAACCTGATTCTTGGGGATCAATATCACCTTGTCTGTAGGAACGGAGAACAGGGACATAAGTGACATTTTCTAAACCACCTTGCCTGCACCTTCTGTTTTCCTTAACTACTGTCATGACATCCAGCTCATGATGACCCCACATACAACAGAAAGAAACAGCTCAATCTGTGTCATCCCCATGACTGGCTGTGGATCTGACCAGTGTGCCCCAATGAAAGTGTTCAGCAACACACAAGACTCCAAATGACAGACAAACCGGTGTGACTGTGCAAGGGATACACTGGCCAGAAGTGAACCCCAGTCTTCACATGAAAGGTTAGGATTTTATCACGGAACCAACAGAATTCCTCTCTGTACATTTGCATTTACTTCATGACCAAGACTTGCTGCCTTTGCTTCCTAAGTACTTCTTGAATCCCCAGCCTTCTCACTGTGTCCAAGACCTTAGAGCAAGCATCCTTTCTATCACTCATGCATTACAATAGTCTCCAGATGACTATCTCTACTCCTGGCTGTACCATCTCTTCCAACAGGCCAACTACACCCCATCCTCTGGCCACACAGTGGTGAGAGATAGATTCCTAAACCTGTGATCTGATCATGATTTGCCCCAACTTAAAACTCCTTTGGCCTGGAAATATAGTGCAAGCTCATTGTCAAGGTGAAACAGTCATGAGTGATATTTTACCTCTGTCATTTTTCTACTCTCTAGTACTTCCCACCTCCCAACATCTTACTCCCTCTGTTTTCTTACTCCTTGAATGACAGAGTTGTCAATGCCTTCCAGATACTTCTTAGACTCCACTTCAGATTGAGCTGTTCTGGTCTGTACTTCTAGAATTTCCTCCACACACAGAACTCTGAAAACACTGCTTTTTAAGTGCTGGTGACCTTCTAGGAATCTGTATATGTTGTTTGAGTTTTTGAATTTGCTCTCTTATTCTAAGAATGGGCATTTTTCTTCAGTCTATTGAAAAGAGAAGGGGGGAAAAGACTTAGCTGTTAGGCAGATTCATTGTATACTAATAGAGTTTTTTTTTTAATGTCCTGGGGAAAAAAAGCTGTAGTACAGAGGAATGTAGTTGTTGGGCAGGGGCAATGAATAAAGGTTGAAGATTTTTCATTAGAGGAAGAAAAGACAGAAGAACAGAAAGAAATTGGGTTGAAATAACCTCAGTATATGAAGTTCCCTCCCATACCACTTAACATTCTGGACATTAAGTCACCCAACCATACTGGGTAGCTATAAATATCAACCTTCTTCAATTAGGAGTGAAAAATGCATACATCTTATGTGGGTTGACCCATAAGAAACCTGACCTCCTGACCAAGAAAGAAGTGCAGAGACCCAACTGGGAATTTTCTACCAGCTGGGGCATCTGTGATCACAAGGCTTCTCTGATGGCTGTGGGTGTTATGCATGGCACAACTCAAGAAACAAGAAAGTGAGCAGCACCCCTTACAGGCTGCACAACTGCACTCTGTACTTGGGACGATACATGAACACTGAGCCTTGTTTAATCTGCTGTGTCCTCAGTTGGGCCCTAAGTTTCAGGAAAGCAGGAATAGGCCTATTTGAGGTGATTACTCACCAGTAGAGTGAAAGTGCTCAATAGGTATGTGAGTGAATAAATATGTTTAGGATTTTAAAAAACAATTTGCATTCGGATATTGAGTTGCTTTCTTTAAACCTCAATTTGGAAGGAAAAAAAAAAGAGTTCTGGGAAAACCAATCCACAAAGAACATGACTTTAAGGGAAGAATTATTGTAACTTCAGAAATGGAATGGCTGCTGTGTCCTTCGTTGGTGCACTTCATTCAGACTATACAGCAGTCATGCAAAATGGTCTTTCTTTCCAAATATTCCTTTGTGACTTCCTTACTGTAAATATGAACCTGAGCAATGATGGAACGATAGGATTAGTGGCTCTGATATCTAGGATTGAAGAAGACAAAATACTCCCTTATCGTGGTGCAGGGTACAAGATTTCTTACTAGACTCTGCCAAACGCTTCAGGAATTATTCATGCCCTGAGATAAATAGCCACAATCAGCACTCTTGTCAAATGATCTTTCATCTGTTATTGCAACATCAAAATAAACCCTTTGAGTAAGACAAAGAGAGTTCATTTATAATTCAATTTCACATTTTTTCAGCAAAACATACTTACAGAAAACACATAAAAGATATTACATAGTTGCCATGCTTGTTAAATGCTAATTACAACTAAAAGCACAAACTAATGGGACAATAATGTGCCAAAGGATTTTTATATTAAAGCATACTAAAACTTGTGAGACGATAAAGAAATGGCTATTGATGGTAACTGTATACAGCCACCTATTCAAAGAGGAACACAACTTTACTTTGACAAGTAACAGCAATGTTTTCATCAGTCATCAATCTCCTGGAGATTTGTCTGTATTGAATAATAAACATAAAAAGAAGGGAAATAAATGATGTGTGATGATGTCTTGCTATCTGTATTATCACAAAAGACAGCAAAGGTGAGAACTGTCTCATCATCCTATTTGATCACTGGGCAACTGATAAGAAGATGTGGCAAAATACAACTGTTTGAAATGCAGTGATAAGTAGAAAAACAGAGATCAGAATCATGTCTTACTATTAAATTTATATAATATCTGTGAAACAAATTAACCTAGAAAGGAATATAAAGAAGGAGAGATGCTTTTCCTTCAAATTCTGTAATTATTGCTATAATTGCTACAGTGTTTTTAGGGCATAACCAATCCTAAAACACCCACAGAGGTATAGCCAATTTATAAAAGAGGAGAGAATGATCCCATAGGATATAGATTTTAATCAACTTGTGTAGTAAGTATTCTCTGTCTGTCTGTACTTGCTCCAGAATCAAAGTTAAAATACTGACTCTGCCACTGGCACGCTAGACATATGGGGGCAAGATACTTACCATTCTGAAGCTCAGTCTCCCCATCTATAAGATGGAGATATTAATTGTACTCATTTCTGCCTCATAGAGAGAATTAAATGAGCTAAGTCTAAGATTAGCTAATTATTATCACCACCACCACCATCAGAGGTAACTTCTTTAGAAGTTTCCTTTTATAAGTTTCTCAGAAGCATATATGAACCCTAAGTCATAGGCTAGTTATTTCACATGCGCCACAACTTAGTGCCCTGTGAATCTAGACATTTGTCTGTTTGTCTTTCTGTTTTAAATAATAATCTTGCCACACGCTTCTCTTTTTTTCAGTTAGTAATAAGAATTCAGCATAGCATAGATAGTTCTCTCTACTTGATGCCATCCTTGACAGTAGTACATATAGAAAGAGCTAGCATGGAATGTAGCACTATTGTTACATTTTCCTGAGGACTTCATGCAGGAAAGAGACTTGAATTGTGAAGTAATGAGTAACTTTATCCAATTACACGTCGTGAGACACTTATTTACCTAGGGAAGTGCAAAGATCAATTAATACTGGCCATTACAATAATCGTTCCAACAACATAATAGAGCCACAGAAAGACCCCTGATATCATACAAAGTGTGAATTCTTGGTTCAGCTTTCTGTGGCCTTCTTCAGTGAGGTCAGCACAGCACACTTCACAACAGAGATGCACAAAGCTCTCTTTCCTCACAGCTGGGCTTTCGAGACTCATGAATTTCCCTGACCTCACCCTCCCTCTGAAAGAAAAATTCAGAACACTGCACTTCCAACTTCCAAATCCCTCCTAAACTTTGGTCTTATAATTTCTGCTTCTTGTTCCCACTGGATGGTCATCTCTCTAAACCATGCAATTACTTGTGAGGGCTATAAAGGGCAATTTTAATAAAAATGAACATGAAGCCAATGTGGGATAGTTCTGAGCAGCATTGCAGGATAAGATTATTAATGGGTCCTCTTCAGACCACAATATGCCCATATCTCCTTAGAACTTCTGCCCCTCTTCCACTTTCCAAATCCAAGAAAAAGGTTTTTTATCTCTTCCATATCTGAATCTTACACAGACTCTGAATTTAACACAACTGCTGGAGACCAGAGCAAGGAAAGGTCCACTTGAGAATCTCCCTTGTGACGCCACCTTCATTCAAAGTAGTTTAGTGGGGTTTCTTGGCTTCCCATGCCTTATAATTTTATTTTTTTTAAGACCAAAGCACAGAAACATGGAGTGAGCAGTAAGCATTTTGGGCCATGTTGCTGTATTTAGTAATCACACACACTCTTGAATAAGAGGCAATAATTTTAAAGCCTTGTTTTTTGTTTTTGTTTTTTCCATTTCCCAACTGATACAGGATTCCTGGGGGAGGTTCTAAGAAAGCAGAGCAAAGAGACTAATAAGAAATACCAGTGTCATCTAAGTCTTATTTCATTGGGCAAGAGTTGTGTGACACAATTCATATCCTACGTAAATAATTAATTTGCAATGAGAACTCTTAAGTGAGTTGGTTTTCTCATCAGCATATAAGAATACAAAGAAAATAAGATAGGTTTCCCTGACAAAAAGTAAATGTTTTCTGCCTCCTTGGAGTGCCAAATGGTATTTGCTTTGGAAATTTGGTTAAAAGGTGGTTGTTTTACCTATTAAACAACTTAAAGTAACTGAACATTAAAATGCTTTAGTTTTGTCAAAAAAGGCCCCCCCCCGAACATTTTTAAACGTGTAAGATAAAAATACTACAGCACACTGAAAAAGGGGTACCAAAATAACAATAATTCAAGCTTATCCAAATTTTCTAACTCTATTGATTGAGTTATGGAAGGCATATCTAAGTAAAAGAGTACATATACAAGAATCAACTACAATTTACTTTTATAATATGCATCTTAGAAACCAGAGGAAAGATGGCTTTAATAATTGGGCTAACCAAATCCTTTTAAAAGTCAGACAACTTCCAATTCTTTCAGAAATAAATTTCAGTGGAATTAAATTGTCAAAAGCTAAAGCATTGGCACTGCTCTGGGGGAGAAAGTGGACGTGTTCTGCCCCTATAAAGAGGTTCGTTCTCGGAAACCCACAGGGACAGTTCAACTCTGTCCCATAGCGTCATTCTTGTGTCAGAATCAACTCACTCACTGGCGGTGTGTTTGAGCAGGGTTTTTGAGTTGATCCCAACTGACAGCTATGCCAGAGGTTCCTATGACAGAAACATGGTATGGGGACACAGTCTCCCATTTCTCCTGCAGAATGGCTGGCAGGTCCGAAGAACCTTGGGATCAGCAACTCACCGTCTAACACCTAGGCCTCCGTTTGAGGTGTTTTTGTTGCTAGCTTCTGAGGAGTTCGTTCCTGTCTGCAGGGCGCCTGTGCACAAGAGAATAAGCACTCCCTCACCTGTGCCGTGCTCAGAATTGTTATGTCTGAGCCCATTCTTGAAGCAACTGTGTCAATCCATCTCATGAAGGGTCTGCTTTATTTTCACTGCTCTGACAGGACAGTCCGTATGCTTTTTTTTTCTCTCGAAATTAGTTTTTCTGGATAGGACATCCAAAGTAAATGGGGCCAAGTCTCACCATCCTTACTTCTAAGGAGAACTCTGGTTGTATTCCCTTCAAATTTGTTTGTTCTTTTGACATTCCATGGGGCTCCAATGTTTTTCGTCCACTTTGTAATTCAAATACATCACTGCTACTTAGCAAGAGACGCATTTCTCATAACATTTTACAGCATGTATATTTTTATCAGTGGTGCATATATTATAGTTATGTACCCATTCAGATATTTTTAGCATATAAAGTAATTTTATGTTCACAAGCACAGAAAACATTTAATTCTCTTATATTTTTATCTATTTTGTTGCAGAAAAGATCAACATAATGTTGAATATGACTGCTCAGTATAAAATATGAATCATTAGGATAAAATTCAGTAGGCAGTAAAGTGGAAATATGAGCTTCATGGGGAAAAGAACAACACAAATGTTCAACTATTAAAGAAAGTTTAAATGGATTTTATAAAGGCATGGTGGTAATTATCAAAGTAATATATAGCTAGCTCCCACTGAAAATGTATTAAAATAATGTCAGAATTTTACTGTCAACAAAATGCCTTTAAAATGTCAATATTTAAATATATAAGGAGTTAGGTACTTTGCAGTTATTTATATTTATGAAGAACTTTTCTTGCTTCACAAAGAAGATGACATTGAGGATGCATGCAAGAGAGTGAAGCCCAATGTTAGAGACCAGAGAGAGAGCAAGATGCAGATGTGGTACAAAGAAACATCTGAGCCCTGGGATGAGAGACTCATGGGTAGACAAAGCCTATCAGAATTGTGACAGGTTTTTATGCCAACTTAGGTGGGCCAGGATTGTTCCTGATCTTATCCACTACAGTGTGGTCACCTCCATGACGGGATCTTCTGGGAAGCAGCCAAGCAATTAATCTGGCCACAGTCTTGAGGGAAGTTTCATTAAAGGACACTCCCTTCAGAGTGAGGCCTACATTTCCTACAGACAGACCATGGACAGAGCTAGCTCACATCTACTGCTGGATTTGGTCCCTGCATCCAGCAGTTGACTGCCAACCCTGGATTCATTTGGACAAGCTTGGATTCATTCAGCTTGGCATCCACCAGTCTGTGGTCTTTCTTCTTCATCTTTCTGCTTCCTGTTTTTCAGATTCTGTGGCTGCAATAGTTAGAAGACTTCAACTTGTAAGTAGCACATACCTGCCCCACTGTCCCCTGCCAGACTTGAACAAGACCAGGATTACTCACTTCGATAACTGTCTGTGTCACTTATTGATATAAATCTCCTTCATTTATATGGAGCATCCAGACTAATGCAATGAGAAAATATTTTGAGGGCCTGAGGGAAGCACATATGATGCTCCCTCACTGAGAGGTTGTTTATTTTGCCTAGGAAGAGAATAGAGAAAAGAGAGCATGTGTGCCAGGAGATTTGAGGGAACTCCGAGGGAAATGAATTCTATTACATATCGAATGAAGACAAGCCACTAAATACACAGCCTTTGCAGATGGTAATCACTTTAATTCTCACAGCAAGAATGCTAAATGGGTGTGACCTTCCTTTTATCAACAGGAAATTTAGCTCAGGGAATGAAGTGACCACAATGTGTAGGAGAAATGTGACTATGTATATGAGTGAGTGTGCATGTGAATATAAATATGTGGGTGTGAAAATATGAGTGTACATATTTATGTGTGTAAGTGTGAGTGGATGTACAAGTGCATATTATGGTGATGTGGCTAGGTGGTTCGATTAAACATAGTTTTCTTTATTTTATTTCTTTCTCTATTCCTTTTTGTTCTTTCTTAATTTTCTTAGAATGAGAGATAGTTCCCACTTGTGATTGTATCTCCTTATAAAGAAAAGAATATTGGGACCAGGGAAAGGGTACTTTTTGTCTTCTAATGAAAAAGTCCTGTAATTTAGAATTTTAGTTCACTGGACTATATGAATGGGTCTGGCTGTCTTCTAACTCAACACTGGCAAATCAAGTAGGACTTAAGACTCCCTTAGGTGTTTCACAGTATAATTGTGCCCCACGAGGTTTTCAGCAGCTAGCCTGTTGGCTCTGGCAATCTCAGGGGCTACACCTTGGGCTGCCAGCAGCAAGGTCAGTATTTCTGAATCACCAACCGCTTTGTTCTTAAGATGTGACACTTTTTCTAGAAAGTAAATGAACTATATTGAAGTGAGTGGGTAGACATCAGTGGCTGTTATACTCCTTAAGAAAGAAAAATGTCTTTCTTACTTAAAAAAAAAAAAGACTTGCTTATTCATTGAAAGGAGTTTAAAGAAAACTTTCTCCATCAACCTAATTTACTGAGGTAGCAGAATGCTGCATGCTTGGTATTTGAGCCCATTTGGGGCGGGGGGGGGGGGGGTTCAGGGAATGTAACAAAAGCTAAGGACATATTCCCTTCTGAAGCATTTGCCAGGGTGTTCTCACAGAGCTTCTTGTAATACAAAATTTTTTAAATGTCGAGTTAAGAAATGAATGTTATCATTTCACCTCTGAATTTGACAGGGTTTTATGGGAAACGGTGAGGCACTCAGTAGTAGCAAATGTTAAAATGAGTAGTTCTTATGTGATGCAACTAAATTAAAGAAGAATTCCAAATTACCATTGCATCTTAGAGAGGAAAAAATCCACTTGAACTTAACATTTGCCACATAAGAAAAATGCATACTTAAAGCTGGAGTACCTGGATGACACAAAAAATTAATGTGCTCATCCACTAACCAAATGGTTGGAGGTTCAAGTCCATTCCACAATACCTTTGGAAAAGGACTGGTTATCAAATTCCAACATCAACAAAAACAACTGATTGAACAGTAACTGGTACTGGTAAATATAAAAGTACATTATCTCCTCAATTGACATTTCTAGCTTTAGACATTCTTACAAGGGTTTATAAAGTGGAACAATGTTCTTGGAGAGTAATTTGTAAATATCTGTCTTTAGAGTTTTCAAAACATGCAGGTTCTTTCATCTGCCAATTTGATCATCATCTGACATCAACAAGTGACAGGATCACTGAACATAAAATGGAATCATAAGTAAATGTGGTGAAGAAAGCTAATGGTGCCCAGCTATTAAAAGATATAGCATCTGGGGTCATAAAGGCTTATAGTTAAACAAGTGGTCATCAATCAGGGAAGCAACAAATTCTACCTGGAGGAAGCACACAAGCCTGTGTGATCATAAAAATGTTGATGGGACGAAGTGTCAGAAGTTCAAAAACCAGCACTCAGATCGATGTGAAGGGATATGGATGTAGTGGAAACTCAAACCCACCTGTAAGATAATTGGACAGTTCCTTATAAAAGGGCCATGTGGAAGGGATGATAAATCCAGGGTAGCATGGATGAGCCACAAAACTCTTCTCTAGTTCTTTAATATTTTCTCCCCCTAATATTGTTGTTTTTATTTTACCTCATCCATCATTTTAGATTTGCATATGTTCATTTGTATATGTAAGATAATTCGGTATATGAAAGCCAAGATAGATACCTTTCAGAAACAGTAAAAGGAGTTCCCTGAAGGTTTTGGAAAGTGGATGAGGGGGATATTGGGAGCTGATAGCATGGATGGCTGTATAACTCCACTCAATAGGATTAAACAACAGAATTTCATGGGAATGTATATATTGGATCATGCAATATATGGGAAACACACTATTATAGGAAAAAATAATAATTGTTCCTGGAAGGAAGGGGGAATAAGGGATGGGATAAAGGGAAAGTGATGTCAAGAAATTAAGGAAGAAAGAAAATGTTTTGAAATTGACTGTGATTGCAATTGTACAATACTGCTGATGTGATTGAACTATGGAATGATATGTTTGCTCTAAGAGATCTCAATAAAATAATGTGTCAGTATCACACAGACAGCTATATAAACATTGTAGAATGCTCAAACTGTCAGCATGTGTAGAGAGAAAAGGTTATATGAGGCAGCTTCTAAAGTTTGTGGAATAATGGAATGAAAACATAATTGAATTTTTCCATAAACTTTTTGAAGACCCCTGATCCAAACCAAACACATTGCTATCAAATCCATCCTAACTCTTGGCACCATGGCTGACAAATTACAAATGCTTAAAAAACATGATCTGCATAGTAAGAGAACAGTAAGAGTAAGATAGAATGATGCAGATGTTATATGACAATTAGATAAAAGGTTAAGATACAAAAGCATATGCATAATATTAACAGTTAGAGGGACAATATCCTAGGAATAAGATTTCTGGGAAGTATACCAAAATGCTGACTTGATTTTCACAAAGTCCAGTGAGGCATTTTGGTTTCTTCTTTAGATTTTTCTATATTTTCCAGTTTTCTAAGATAAGCATGTAATAACCTACAACTAAGATAATTCCTTAAGAAACTTCCATTTTGGAAAGCAGCAGCCATTGTAGTCACCAAAAATGCATTTTTCACTTTGTTTTCTCAATACTCCCTTCTATCACATTGCAAGAATATGAGCCTGCTGTGTTATTTGACAATATTTTTTTCCTTCTGTCTCAGGCAGACAATCAAATAAATGGATTAAAAAAACCATAAGCAGTGTCAAGTAAAGCAAGGATAGAGAGCTAGCACGTGACTGTGAGGCCATGAAAGAAAGCAGGTGCTAAGTGCAGCTCCGGAAGCAACTGGAATGAAGGCTGTGTGGATCTGTGCTAAACACTGATAGTAAATAGAAACATATAATGCTGAAATTGGAATGTCTAGGTTGTGAAAATCATGAATGTGCTTGGCTGCTGACCAGATGCACCTAAGAAGAAAGACTTGACAATCTATTTCAAAAAGATCAGCCACCGGAAGCCCTGGAGTAGTTCGTATGTGACTCTGGAGCAGAACTGTACTCTGCCACACTCACTGTCATAATGAGTTAGACCAGACTCCACAGCCACTAGTTTATTGCTAAAAATAGATGGGCAGTGTATGATATGACAAAATAATAATAATAATTTATAAATTACGAAGGGTCCATAAGGGAAGGGGAGCAGAGAAGGACGGGAAAAATGAGGAACTAATACCAAGGGCTTAAGTATCAAAAAATGTTTTGAGAATGATAAGGGAAATAAATGTACAAATGTGCTTTGCATACAATGGATAAATGTATGGAGTGTGATAAGAATTGTATGATCCCTCAATAAAATGATTTTTTAAAATAAGGTGGATGGCTAGTCTTATAAGCTATATTTGACAGGAAGTCATAATTAAAGAACTAAATCTGCCTCTGAAAAAAATAGATAGAAATTGAAATATATGATGACAGAAATGTAAGCATTGTTGAGAGTTAGTGAGAGAGGAACACACCAAGCTATAAACATACTGCCTACAGACTGATGTCTGGGTCACAGCCAGGTCATACTGAGCACTTGTTGTCACACCCAGCATCTTTCCATTCTGGCCCCGTGTACAATTGAAAACCAAAGCTGATTAGCAGCTCATTGGCAAGCTACTGATACTGGCTAACCATATTTGTCCCATGTCTTTCTGATACGTGTGTGCTATTTGCCCCTGACACTTCCCAACTGTGGGACCCTCTTGCTCTGTTCTGTTAATGACACCATCCTTGGGGAAGGCTGCTACTGCAATGGTACTGTATATATTGCCATAGCTCTTCTGGGATGCAAGTAGTGTACTCCTATGTGCTTACAGCAGTGAATTAACATACAACATGTGCTTCCCCTTGTAGGCCTATCTCTGTGTTTGTCTGCTTCTGTTTCATGACGTCTGAGATAACCTGCAGGTATTCTCTATATAATATGTAGAAGGAGAGAAATGTTTTTTCCAGTATTTCTCAGAATAGACTTAAGACAGATTCAAAGTCAAGATATGTGATATCGAACTAGCACACAGGAACTAGTAATAGTTAAAAACCAACACTGAACTCAATTGAACAAAGAATATATAGTTCATGTAGTATATTGTTTGTCAAACTTGTTATCTTGTTTTAATTGCTATTGAGTCTGTTCAAACTTATAACAACTCCATGTACAACTAATGGAAATGTCACCCAGTTCTGTACTGTTTTCACAATTATTGATATTTATGACCACTATATATTTGTCTACTTTGTTACATGGGGGGCTCATATTCATGTATTGTATCAGATTAAAATAATTGCAACCCATAGGTTTTCCTTGGCTACATATCAGAAGTAGATTACCAGGCCTTTCTTTCTAGTTTGCCTTAGCCTGGAAACTCCAATGAAGTGCACCTACCATGGGCAACCCTACTGGTATGTGAAAATCAGTGGTACAGCTTCTAGCTCATAGTAACATGCAAACCCTTCTATAAGTTTGTTTTCAAACTGAAAACCCACTGCTTCAAGTTGATTCTGACTCATAGTGGATTCAATGTCACTGAATGAATGAATGAATGAAAGAGTGAGTGAGTGAAAGGCAGTAGAGGAGTTTAAAATGCAGAGTTCATTTGCAAATGAACTTGTTTATAAAGACAAGATAAGCAGACTCACTTAAAATGAGACTTCAAGACTTTTCCATAGCAACAAGCTTTTGGGCCCTTGGAGAGAAGATGGGGAGATGAGGATGCAAATTACTCTTGTTTTTTTTTTTTTAAATATATTGATAACATCAATGAACAATTGAATGCTTAATGAGAAATGCTTCCCAATTCATGTCTCCCTTTAGCAATGTATTATGTGGTCATTCCACTGGAATCCTTCAAGCTTTAATAGCACATTGAAGAGACGATATATTGTCCCTTTCTTTTCTGACCATGATGGTAAAATACATTTTCCTATCAATGACCAGAAGTGTGTGAAGAGAAGGTCAGAAGTCACAAGTACGATCTGCTTTGAACCATCTCTCCCGAAACTATTTCTGCAGCATCAATTATCTATTCCATTTAATAATGTTTGCTGTATATAAAATTCCAAACAATATACAAAAGTTCCAAGATCTAAAATACATTATCATTCTGCTAATTGTTTTGCTATAAAGTGAACCTCCACAGAATTGAGACATGAAGTACCCCTGAAAGACGGTTTGTGATTGGTTTACTTAAAATTTGGTTAATTTCTGAAATAACTCTCTTAATTTCCACTAATGACTGATCAACTAAATGACAAAGCTGATTTTTTTCTCTCTTTTTAATTACCATAGGATGCTATTTTTAAATGATATGCAAAAGCCTAAAAAGTTTACTTTTAACCCCAAATACGTATATTTTAACATAGTTTCAAGGTTCTTTCACTAAAATATTCTCCTTAAGTGGAGTTCTCAGTGTCTTCCCAGGGACATCTCTCTAATGCATTTCCATGAGCCCATGTCTAGCTTTTCTAAATCAGAGAGGGAGCTTAGAAAATATAAAGCACTATCGTAGGAAGCGAAAATCAATAGCTAGCTAGATTTTAATGATTTTCCAAAAAAAAAGCTCTTGTAAAGGACTCATGGTTTTCTGTTTGAAGTGTGACCTAAGGACAAGTAATAGAACTATCACCAGAGAGTAGTAGATAAAACTCACTGGAGTGCCAAAAATGGGCAGCAATAGGGTCTCCAGTGAACTTCCTGGTGGGACTTAGCATTCGAGATGAGAAGGGTAACATTGCGAAAGTTCTAAGTGAAATAAAAATAATATCTTACTATGATAGATGGTACTGCAACAAATTTAACAAACTAGAAGGAGTTTAAAAATGCCTAAAATTATTCCATCTACACAAATTCAGGCAGGTGGATGTAAAAACCCTGAAAAGACTCATACAAAAGATAAAATAGATAAGATCATCAAAACACATCCAACCATGAACATTTTAGGGTAAGATGTCATCACAGGGGATTTCTACCAAGTATTCAGGGAAGAATTGTCGCCAAATCTACAAAGATTATTCCAGAATACAGAGAGTCAGCAAACTACCAAACACATTTTGTGAATTTACTATAGGCCTGATACTAAAACCAGGCAAAAACCCACCAAGAAAAAAAATTCCAGATCAATATCCCTCACAAAAATTCTCAACAAAATTCTGACCAATAGAATCCAACAACACATGGAAAAATAATAATTCATCATGACCAAGTGAGATTCATCCCAGAGATGCAAGAATGATTCAACACTAACAAAAAAAAATCAATGCACTCTACACATAACTAGACAATGAATAAGAACGACATAGATATCAAAAGATGTGGAAAAGGCATTTGATAATATCAATAAGAATTGCTGATAAAAAGTACTTAATATTTTATAAGGATTGATTAATACTAATATAACAGAGAAAAAATACTGAAACCCAAATGGAGAGTGAGCATGATAGTGGGACAAAAGGGAAGCAAATAGATCTATTAAATTGGCATTCCAAGATGCTCACCTTTCCGACATGATCACTGAAGACAAATGTGTGCATAAGCAAAGGTGGTGAAGAAGCTGATGGTGTCCGGCTATCAAAAGATGAAGCATCTGGGGACTTAAAGGCTTGAAAGTAAACAAGCAGCCATCTAACTCAGAAGCAACAAAGCCCACATGGAAGAAGCACACTCGCATGTGGAATCGTGAGGTGTCAAAGGGATGAGATATCAGGCTTCAAGAACTCAAAAGCACAACTTTGCATGCTCACTTTCCTGATATGATCCCTTAGGACAAATGTGTGCATAAGCAAATGTGGTGAAGAAAGCTGATGGTGCCCGGTTACCAAAGATATAGCGTCCGGGGACTTAAAGGCTTGAGTAAACAAGTGGCCATTCAGCTCAGAAGCAATAAAGCCCACACGGAAGAAGCGCACCAGCCTCTGTGATCATGAGGTGGTGAAGGGATCCGGTGTCAGGCATCAATGAGCTAAAATTATATCATTATTAATGAGGGGGAGTACAGATTGGGGATCCAAAGCCCATCAATGGGTGAGGTGACATCCTTTTGCAGACAGGTTACAAGGAGGAGATGAGTCAATTAAGATGCAGGGTAGGAGCTATGAAAAATGCAACCTTCCTCTAGTTCCCATGCTGCCTCCCACCCACTATCATGACCCCAATTCTACCACATAAATCCAGCTAGACCAGGAGATGTACAGTGAAGTTGGAAATATGGGAAACTTAGGATAGATGATCCATCAAGACTAGTAATAGGAGTGGTAATACCAGGGGGGTGGAGGGATGGAGGAATAGAAAGGGAGAACCAACTTCAGGGATCTACACATAGCCTCCTCTTTTGGGCACAGACAATAGGGAAGTGAGTGTTGGGACACATTTTACAGTGTACAGGATGAAAAAATAATTTGTAAATTAATATGGGTTCAAAGGGAAGGGGGGAGGAAGGGTCATATAGGGAGCTGATAATGGGGACCTGGAGGGAGGGCGAATGTTTTGAGAGTGATGATGGCAATGGGTGTGTAAAAGTGGCCTGCACACAACTGATGTTGTTAGAGATTGTGATGGGAGTTGTAGGGGCCCCCCAATAAAATGATTCATTTAAAAAAAGGGGGGGGAGGGGAAAGGGGAGTTTTTTTTTTAAGAGGAGCTTGCATCAAGGGCTCAAGTGGAAAATATTGGGAAATGTATATGGAAACATGTGTGCAAATGTGCTTGATACAAATGATGTACTGAATGTTGTAGTAGCTGTAAGAGCCCCCAATAAAATAAAAAAAAGTACTTAATAAAATAGACATAGAAGGGTAATTCCTCAATACCACAAAGTCCATGGGCAAAAATCCAACAGTCAACATCTCATTGAATAGGGGAAACAGGATCTAGACAAGGATGCTTCTGACAACGACTGGTATTAAACATTGTGCTGGACCTTTTAGTCAGAGCCATTAGCTGCAAAAAGAATTTAAAAAGATGCAATTAGAGGGGAAAAAAGTGAAACTTCTGCTGTTTGAAGATAATGTTATTTTGGGGGGAGATAATTTCAAGGGTACCACAAAAAAAGCATTAGAAATAACACTTTGGGGGATTTGGTACAAGATTAATGAGCAGAATTTTTATAGACCAGTTAAGAGAGCTCCAAAAGAAAGATCAGTAAAATAATACCATTTACAAAAGCCATACCAAAGATAAAATATTTAGAAATAAACTGAACCAAAATACAAGACATGTACAAATATAGGAAGTGACAGAACATTATTACAAGAAAACCAAAGGGAATTACAAATGAAAAATATACTGTGCTCATGGATAGGAAGATTTAATCTCATGAAAATGTCAATGCTACGTAAAGCAATCTACAAATACAAAACCATACCCAAACAAATCCTAACTTTATTCTTTCAGGAAATGGCAAAACCAATTACTAGCTTCACATGGAGAGGGAAGAGGCTGAGGATAAACAAAGAATTCAAAAACAACAAAAAATTAGGAGGCCTAACCCTCCCTGCCCTCAAAATCTACTACTATGGAGAGAAAAGAGACACAGGATAAACAAAGACCTTCTCAAAAGAAGAACAAATTAGGAGGCCTAGCACTGCCTCACCTCAAAATCTACTACACATACAGCCACAATATTCAAAGTATCCTGGTAGTAGAACAATGATAGATACATAGACTAATGGAACAGGATAGAAAACCTCAAAATAAAAGCATCCACCTAGAGGCAATTGATGTTTCAGCAAAGAACCAAAAAGCATTAAATGGAAAATTGGACAAATTTCTTCAACAAATGATGCCTGTAAAATTGGATCTCCATCTGCAGAAGAATGAACTGGACCCATCTCTCATCCTATACTCAAAAAATGAATGCAAGATGAATTATAAGTGAAAATGTAAACCTTAGAGCTATAAGCATCATCAATGAGAAAATGGGGGCAAACTTAAAGGATGAAAACAGAGCATATGCAGATGACCAAATATAATAAAGGTAGCACCCATAGGAGAAGACAAAAGAGATCGTTGGGAATTATTAAAAATAAAACACATGCACAACAAAAGACAAAATTTCCCTTGCTTTCTTATGACATGTATTGGTCTGGTAGCCACCATTCTGACTTTGTGATCAGTTTTATGAAAGATTGGTCCTGTTGCTTGTGCAAATATTGTCCAGTCACGAGAGTTTAATCTCCAGCTACAAGTCAATATTTCACATATTGCAATTAAAAAGACCAGCATATACTTGTGATAGGTAGGCTTATTGTGCCAACCTGGCCAAAAGAACATGTGTTATTAATAAGGTCACAGTTTGATTGGTGAACAAGGAAATAAATGGCTCCACAAGCTCTGTCCCTCTCTCTTGCCCTCTGGTGATTGGAGCAGCATGCAATTGCTTTAGCTAGTTCTCTACCTCAACTTGTGAGCTACACTACTTGTGGGAGAGCCAAATCCATGTATAGTGTTGCTAGATCTTGAGGTTCCTTCAAGACCTGCTTCACCATGCTGCTGGTACATACATTGCGTGAGCTTGAGATTGTCGGGTCCTGTCATCTTGCTTTGTGTGAATTTGATATCATATCCAGCCCTCCTTTGCTAAGCTCCTAAACTGCTGACCATTGATGACCCATCCTGCTGTTTGCTACCTGTGGCTGGATGTCTGCAATGCCTTAGGGAAGACTCATCTGTCTGCTTCCATGACCGTGGATCAGCAACCCTTGTGAGTTGAAGGACTTTCAGTATATTAATTGTTCTACTGAAGTGAGCTAAATTGAGCTCTCTGTACTGCTGTGAGGACTAACTAGCTGTTAGATTTCTTCATTCTGTATATATATCTTCCATATATCTATATGCATTTCCATATCATCTAACCATATATATACATATATATGCATAAAATTATGTGTGCTGGTTTTGTTTCTCATGAGAACCCTGTCTAATACAATCTGGTCTAAAGCACTTGCATCATTTCCTTTTCTCAACAGTGTTTTAAATTCTACACCATTGACTAAATTAATGACACTGTCAAAGAACTACTTTATGCCTCAGGGGACTAATTTATACTGCTCATTATCATAGAATGAAAATGATGTCTCTAAAGAGAACCAAAGATATATAAACCATAGCTATATGAATAGATTTGGGGCTGACACCTAATTCTAGCCTGGAAGAACAACTAGTTCTAGGACAGGACCCTATTCTGTACTCACCTCATGAAAAGATCACTGAAAATATGGATGCGATAGCAAAATGTGGTGAAAGATAAGCTCGTACCAGTTATCAGAGATCACAACACCCGGGGTCTTGAAGACTTGTCCTAAAGCAAGCAGCTACCCAAATTGTGTGACAGCTAAGTCCACGTGGAAGAAGCACACCAGCCTGTGTGATCCTACATCTGCACATTACAGAACCCAAATCCAATGGAGGGGAAAGTTTCAGAGTTTAAATTCTGAGCACCGGTTTTGCAGCAGGTGATGGACAACAGTCCAAAAATCGAAACCAAACTCATTGCCATCAAGTCAATCCTGACCCAAAGCAACACCATGTGGGTGTCAGAGACTGTCACTGTTTACCATGAGTCAAAATTACGGTTTTTCTCTCCATGGAGCTGATGGTGCTTTTGAATTGATGCTTCATGGTTGAGAGTGAAAGCCCAAAATCTATTTGCAGCATCCCTACATGGGCTAAGCATCCAGTTAATACTCTCTGTCTATAGTCCAGTGATGTAAATACTCTCACTTTCAGACAGAGAGCACTGTAAAGTTGATTATGAATGATGTAGTTAGTTTAAATTGTAATGCCTTATTATGTGATCTCCCTTTTAACTACCTTAAAATTGTTTCAGCTTTTACTATATCCTGGGGTTTTGTTGGTTTTGTTTTTGTTGCGTTTTGCCATGATTACTAGGGTTTGTTGTTGTTATTTGTTTGGCTTGTTTTTGTTTTGTAAGATTTTCCCCATATTAGATCTAGGCTAGCTAAATCTATAGAAACAGTAACTGGATCAATAATTACCTAGGGGCATGACAGAGGAAATTGAAAGGAAATGGGGTGCTAGCAATAAAGGATACAAGAAGAAAATGTTTTCAAATTGATTGTGGTAGTGAGTGCACAATTTTTACTATGATTAGACATGGCTCTGCTTTATAACATGTGAATTATACCCCAATAAAAGTTCCGTATACACAAACATGTAGATACATATATATTATTCCCCTTTACTACCACACCTAGACTGTTAATAATTAGTTCTCTCAGGCCACAGAATAGCTCAAGCATAAGCTGGCATTATCGTTGCACTCAGAGCTCTAAGACTTGGGAGTCAGCACATCATGCTGCATTCCCTTTTAGCTCAGTGAAATAGATTTCAGCTTTATCTTTGATGCTCTCGCAATAATACAGTTCAATGCAACCTGGAGCCCTTGGGTGGAGCTGTCAGCTACTCTCTCCAGCATCCCAAGATTGCTTTTTTCCATTACATTTTTTTCTTGTGCAAAGCAAGAATATCAGTCTCTTTCTTGTGCTAACAATTTTGATGGTTTCTCACTGCAAGAAATGAAGGAATAAATTATTCTGAAGACAATGCTGTCTTTCTTCTTTTTTAGGGTGATAGTTGTGAAGAATTTGGTACTTCCAAGAAAATGGCTCATTTTCTATAAGACTTTATTCTCAAAGTAATATTTTCTTCAGGTCTGAGATTAATGAAATCAAGTATTGTCATCCATATGAAAGATATTTTTAGGAAGAATTCTGAAAATTCTACATACTTTTGCAATTGGGTTTTCAATGCCACCAGATGTTCCTTAATGAGAGTAATATACAAAAAATATGCTTGATACAGTTGGTGTATGGATTATTATAAGAGCTTTACTAGTCCAAATAAATTGATTTAAATATAAAAAAGAATGTACATTAAGAGCAAGAGGTTTACTTGTGTTTCACAGACTGTGCAAGGGCATTGGACTGTAAGGATCATAGCAAACTATGAAAAGTATTGAGAAAAATGGGAATTCCAGACCAGCACATTGTGCTCATGCTAAACCTGTACATGGACCCCCCAAAGCACATGAACAAATGGAACACAACATGGTAATGCAACATAGTTCAAAATCAGGTGTCTTCTTACGATAGTTATTCAATCTGTATGCTGAACAAAATTCAAGAAGTTGGACTACATGAAGAAAAATGGAGGAACAATCTGTTTCACACAGATGACACAACGTTGTTTGATGATAAGGAGAAAGCTTGAAATCAAGGGCTATAATTCTCAGTATGGATTACAACTCAATGTAAAGAAAATAAAAATCCCCACCCTGGAACAATAGACAGCATCATGATATAGAGAAAAGGTTCAAGTTGTCAGCGATTTCATTTTTGCTTGGATACACAATCAATGCTCCTGGAAACAGCATTTGAGAAATCAAAGAAAAGACTATTGCCATAGACAAATCTGCTGCATAATATCTCCTTAACCTGTTAAAGATCAAAGATGTAATTTTGAGGACTAAGGTGTGACTGATGCCTCGCCATGATGTTTTTAATTGTCTCATGTGCTTGTGGAAGCTAGACAAGAAAGGATGATCATTATTCATGCATTTGAATCATCCTATTGCCAGAGAATATTGAAAGTGCCATGGACTTTTGGAAGAATAAACAAATCTGTTGTGGAAGAAGTAAAGCCAGGATACTCTTTAAAAGAGAGAATGGGGAGTCTTTGCCATGTGTACTTGGTTATGTTACTGGGAGAGAGCAGTCAGTCAATGGGGAGAGACATGATGTTGGATAAAGTGGAGATTTTTCAAAATAGAGAAAGACACCCCTCCCCCACCCCAGGAGATGAATTGACACAGTGGCTGCCACAATGAACTCAACCATAACCATTGTTAGAGACAATGCAGGATTGAGCCGTTTTTTCTTTCTGTTGTACATAGGTCATGACGAGTTGATATTGATTCACAGGAACCTAACAACAACACAATAAGAGCACCAGTGAGAGCAAACGTCTGAGGAGATCAGGGCAGGGGGAGTCATGCAGCAAAGCAAAAGCTTGCTCTGGGCTGCAGTTCTACCAGTGAAATCTTAGATACTTTTCATTAACCCTTTACGTCTGCTTATTTAGCTTTAATCTGGGGAATGGCTGGGGAATGTAGCAGAACCTGAGTAAAGGGTTATTGTGAAAATCAAATATGATAAAACATCACAGTGTCGGATTCACTTCATAAAGCGCAAATAGCTAAATAAGTGTATGTCATTATATAAAGCACCTGAAGTCATGCATAACACTTCATTGATTCTGCTACTAACCAGAAGGCTGGAGGTTTGAGTCCACCCAACAGCACCTAAGAAGAAGGGCCTGACAATTTATTTTCAAATAATCAATCACGGAAAGCCCCATGGGGCACAATCTCATTCTGAAATTCATGAGGTTGTCATGAAATGGAAATTGTTTGATGAATATTTTTAATTTATAGATCTATTATCATTTTATGATGCAAAAACTTGAGAGGTCCTATAGGATTATTTGATGGTTTTCTCCATCTATAAAATGGCTTGTTTGGTCCAGCAGTTTTTGAACATCATGGAACACATACTCTTCCACATTCTTCTCTGTCACGATCAGCATAGGAACCAAGCCCTGAGCACCGTCTCTATGTAAGGATTTTTTTGGTCGGAACAAACAGATGAGCAGATGGCACATTCTGCCCACAGATGACAGAAGAGATACATCGGTTACCTAAAAAAGTGACATGTCTGAGAGTTATAAATGCTAAAGGAAGATGCAAGGACAATGTGACCAAAATCCAGAAGGAAGAGAGCACTTCCTGCGGGGATGTAATGGAGTGATAGGAAAAGACTTCAAGGAGAAACTAGATAGAATTGGTACTGGTCAAGTAGGGAAAGGGTGCCAGCAAAAATATTCACATTAATGATCCACAGTATTTGAAAGTAAAAGAAAGCCATGAGAGATGCACATTTTGTCTTTGATTACACACACCTTTGAATACTTATGCTTTTGTTGTCCCTTTATCTCCTTTTTCATCTTACTCGCCTTTGATACCATCTGTATGAGATATTGCATGTGCATTGTAACATACATGCTGCCATGATGCTGGAAGTTATAGCACTGGCTTCCAAACACCAGCAGTGCCACTCAGGGTGGACAAGTTGTAGCCACCTTGCAGACTAGCCCAAAGTAGGAAACAAGTCTGACAATTGGCTTCAGGAATGGCTCTCAACAGAGCACTGAGTACTGTGAGAAGACCATCCTCCTAGATGGTGACGACAATGATGGACACAGGCATAATTATGAGCATGATGATGGTGCAAGACCAAGCAGCATTTTCTTTGTGGATTCTGGGGTTACCATGGGTCAAACTCATCAGGACAACACCAGACAACAACACCCGCCTCCTCATTCTCCTTTTAATTAAAGGAACAGAGGGAGGTGTCAGGGCTGCACTCTGAAAAGCAAAACTGGCTTGGCTCCTCTCCTCCCCCCTCTCAGACATATATCCGCAGGCCTGAAGGTAATAAGCTTGAGTGCTCTCCCCCCCTCGGCAGACTTCTCCCACAGTTCATTGAGAAATTTTATGAGGGAGCTTAGATGAATCTGGCTTATATGACAAACAAAGCTAGCATGTTGATCTGGTTCTATATTGTATTGCATATGCTGGAAGGTGTAAGGTTTCTATGAGTCCAACTTATGGCAGTGGGTTTGCATTTGGGTTTGGGATTGGGCTTGGCTTACAGGAGGGGGGAGGTGTTGAGGAGAAGAGAGTTGAGTAAATCTCTGTGCTCTCTCGTCTGTGCTAAGTGCCTCAGGCACAGCTTACTTTAGCCTCGCAAAGACTCACAGCAGTCGGCACTATTATTCTCAAGGAGAAATCAAGGTTCAGGGCGATTTAGAGACTTCTACACAAGTCACACAGCTGCCCGGAGTGGAACTGACTTGTTTGATCATAACTTTTTATATACATAATTAAAATATAAACAACATAAAGCTTGCCAAGAGGTTCCCACAAACTCATGAAAACCCCAAATGTGTCATACTATGACTTTGTTCTGTAGACGTTCCCATGGCTGACTATTCAGAAGTAGATTACCAGGCTTTAGGTATCTCATGCAGCCAACCTTTAGGGTAGCAGGGGTCTCGTTAACTATTCACCACACTAAAAGGACTCCCTTCTATAGTCACAAAATCAAGGGAATAAAATGCCCCCAACGAAATGTCCAAAGGAGGGCCGTGACAATCAATTGGGAAGCCAGTGTAGGGCCACACCAGCTCAGGCTGTTCCAGCAAAGACATGGGTAGTAATGATTAGATAGAGGGGTGTAGCTGAGATTTTTGAATGAGGGAGTAACTAGGACAGATTGAGTATTGATCACATAGTTATGGAGTCTGTCTGGCAGCAGATCCATTAGATCTAGTGCCACATAGATTCTCGCAGTCACTATGCCCCAAAGAAGTCAAGAGACTAACCCCAGACTATAAGTGAACTGTATCAATCCTTTCAGGATCATTGGGCTTGATATTTCTATAATCATTACTCCATATATGTTTTACTGGGATGGCATCTTTGAGAAGTAGATTAAAATGTCGGTCCTTCTCAGAAAAGTACACATAGGCACACTCACAATAAACTTTACATATGATTTCAAGAAATTTCCAATGCAGAGTCTCTAGACAAGTGGTGCTTCAACTTTAGGATGGCTCTTGGTTTACCAAGGAGCCCGGGTGGCAGAGAGAGCTATTCAATGAGCTGCTGAGCACAAGGACGGTGGTTGGAAACCACAGGCCACTCTGCAGGAGAAAGATGAGGCTGCCTGCTCCTATAAAAATGCAAAGTCCTAGCAGCCCCAATGGGGCTGGATTCAAAATGAACTGGATGACAATGAGTTTGTTTTTTTTTTTTTTGGTTGCTTAAGTGCTATCACAGGAACATCCAACAAGGATGACTTTAAAGAAAAAAAAGGTGTTTCCTCAAAGTCCAAAGTAGGGTGTTGGCTATTCCGATTGTTTCTGTGAGCCTCTCTCCGGTTTTTAATGTCCACGGTCATGCCTTAGTGTCCTTGGCTTGAGGATGATCCTCACATGTCATCTCTCCTCCCTACATCTGTCTCTGGATCTACGCTGCTCTTGTTACAACTCTTTTGACAACAAGTGCTTAGGCTTTAGCCTCACCCTATTCTTGTAGGAGCAATTAAAAATGGACATAAACTTAAAAATCTCCGTTCAGTACAGTGTCACAGTGACAGGTATGGGGATTAGGATTGCAGTATACTTAAAAAAACAAACAAAAAGAAAACATTGTTATAGAGTTGATTCCAGCGAATAGGGGCCCCAACTGCTTTTCCAGGCTTTAAAACTTTATCGTAGCAGAGGAGCTACGATGGTCTTTCTGAGAGAGGTTGTTGGGTTTGAACGATAGACCTGTCGTTAGCAGTCCAAAGGCTACCCTGCAGCGCTACAAAGTAGTAATTTGGAGGCTAACAATTTAATCCCTAACAATGTTCATAGGAAAATGACCAGAAGAATTTACTGAAAATGAAGACTAACCAGACCCAGTCTCCAAAATAGTGCTCTGGAGGGTTGACGGAGGAGGGCCAGGAGAGTGCATGTTAACAGGCATGTCCATGAATCTAGGACCGGTGGCCTTAACCTTCCAGAAATTCTGATGTAGGAAGTTCCTGATGTGCAGAGTGAAAACCTCTGTTCAGAATATCACAGGGACATCCTGGGCGGGGCCTTCAGTTACAAAAGTAAAACTGTTCATGGCCCCTTGCTATACAGCTCCATGGGATAGTTCTTCTGGCTGGTTCTTTCTGAGAACAATAGCTCATCAAAAGGAGGGGGACTCCCTGGGAATGTTGCATCAAGTAATGGAGTTCAATGTTCAATAGAAGGATGCTTGCCATGCATTGTCTGCAAATGGCATCGACGCGATCCGATCATCCATTTCCCTCTTTAAAAGAGTCCTGCATACTAGGTAAACACTATGCTAAGAAAATACTATGTGGGACATGAAGGACTTACCCAAAGGGGGCCTCACCATGTGAGCAGGTCATTTGGGAACTGGGAACATAAGAGAGCATGTACTGTGGTGGGCAAGGGAAAGTAAGTTTTGAGAACGAATTAGATATTGAAAAAGTAGCAGATCGAAGAGAGTGTTTAAATAAGGTGTGCCTGCCATCCGGCAAAGGGGATAGGACCATCAAAAACCAT
>PVJH01024363.1:0-33180 GCA_004026705.1 Nesogale talazaci | reverse complement strand
ACAGCCACATGCTTATGTTAATTTCATGATTGAGATGTAGGGGTGGAGTTTAACCTGCTAATCTGGAGATAGCCATTGAGTAGCCAATGAGACCTCTGTGTGGGCATGGCTTTCTCCTGATACATCTGGGAAATCTCGCAATATTTCCCTCGAGAAGCTATCTTCCCCCATTGTTGGGAGTTAGATTCAGAGACGATTAATCATGGGTAAGACAAGATGGCAGTGTCTGAGGAGCCGGAGAAGCCACATGGCTTGGTCCTGATGGAGCCAGACCTCTGAAGCTGGAGAGGCCATGTGGAGACCGCTGTCAGTGATAAGTTGCTTCTGCCACCATTGGATGCTGTTGAACCCTGAGCCCTGGAAGCGAGGAGCCATGGGGAGACCCCTGCCAGTGTCGGGGTTCTGCACCTACTGACCTGTGACTTTGTGAGTCGGAAGGAGACATTATAGACTGGAGTCAGGCATATGGGCTAATATAAGACTTATGACTTTGAACTGGACTGGGTTGGGATGCTTTCTCAGTGTTCCATCCCTTTTGTATATAAACCCTTTCCTTATATGCGTGTCTATGAAATTTGTTCCTCTAGTCTACCCAGACTAACACACGTGGGGTGGCTGGTTGTCAACCTAATGACTCTTGTTGTTGCTGTCTGTCTGGACTCTTAGCAAGCTCAGGTCCAACAGAACAAAACGCTGCCTCATCGGGCCTATCCTCATGACAGTGGCTGCTTTGTTTCACCTCCCCACCTGGAGCTTCCACACACAGAGGGAAAGAAGCCCTGTGGGAAGCAGAGGCATCAAGATGCTTTCAGACGAAGGGTACTGGGTGGCACAGTGGGTGATGCCTTGGGCTGCTCATTGCAAGGCCAGAAGTTGGAGACCACCGGCCGCAGCACAGGAGAACCATGAAGCTTTCTCCTGGTGACAAAGAGTTACCGTCTCGCACAGGCTGTAGAATCACACCCAGAGGCACAGTCTGACTCAGTCCTCTTGGCTCACTTTGAGTTGGGAGGGATTTGGCAGCCAGTCTGGCTTGGGTTGGGACCAATACAAAGTGGAATGAGAGAGGAGACCGCGGGGCCTGCCCGGTACCGAATGTTCCTAAGACGTGGCCGTGCTATGGAAGTCATTATGCATTAGAGTGAAAAGCCCCAGATCTGCTTACCCCGAGCCCTGAAACCCTCATAGAAAGCACACTGAAAAGTTTGCAATCATTTCATGCCTCACACAAAGTTTCAGCGGTTCGTGAAGAACAAACCCCACCTGCTGAGATTGGCTGTCAAGTCTATCTATATCTGTAAAGCAGGGGAGTCCCCTGCTTCTCTCCCCTCCCAGCCCCACTCTTGAAAACTGTGTGCTTTCTTGCTGTAGGAGATGGATATAACACAGTATGTACCCACTGCTGCAAAATTCAGCAGAATCAATTACATCAATTAGCTATTGTGCTACCGCCACCACCACCCCAAACCCCCCCCCCCCAAGATTGGTTGCCAAGATTTTCATTTCGCCTTGTTGAAATTAAATTCTCCCAAGCCCCCAGCCACACCTGCCAGCAAAGCCCTCCATCCCTGGAGAACACATTTCTGCCACGGTCAGTGGCAGGACGGGCACTCCCTGACCTTGGCAGGCTGCGCTTCCTTCAGCTGGGGCTGAGCTGACTCGGGCATGCATGCTAACAATGCCAGCCTTCCCGTCAGCTCACCCAGCCTGTCATCTCACCAAAGGGTAAGTGCTGGGGATGGAAAACAATGCTGAGAGTGGGGCTTTATTAATTTATGGTACAAAGAAGCCAGGATGCTCCCAGGCTGGGAGAGGCAGGCCTCAGGTTCATTCCCAAAAGGGAAAACCAAGGCTAGGGAGTCAAGGAGCCTGCCCTGGGCCACGCAGCTCACCAGGCAGAGCTGATTCAAAGCTGCCCTGGCCTGGCCTCCTAAGTCCATGCTCCTTCCACCCGCATCACCCACCATAGCTAATTGGCTTTTCTATTTGCATTATAGGGTGTGTGTGTGTGTGTGTGTGTGTGTGTGTGTGTGTGTGTGTTCTTGCTATGACCAATTTCATAGGCAACAAAGCATTTGCCATACTAACCATTTTCAAACACATGATTCAACCTTCGTCCTTTCCCCGATCACCCTTAACAACTTCCCCCTCCCCTCTCCAGGGTCTCTCTTTTCAGTCTGATCTAGAACTCCATTTTATTTCTCATGAAGCCCTCCAGCGGTCCTCCCTGGGCAGCTTAACTCGTCCAGGTCCCCAGGACACCCTCCACCAGCACTCTTCCGGGGTCTCAGTCATGCCATAGCCAGCAGGGACAATGGAGAGCCACATGAGTGACCTTCTAACCCCCACAGCTCAGCCAGACACCATCTCCATGACATTGCCCACAGAAGGGGCATGTCTTGACTTCAGGTCAGACCCTCAGGGTTCCTGCATCCACTTGATGGGACACTAATTGGGATCGACCCCCTAGTCTCTCAGAAACCTAGAAGGTTAGGTGAAAGTGTTCCTTATCCCTGGGAAGACAAGACACCCTGTGCATCAGCTCAGCCATGTCAGCTACCATGAGGACTCTCGGGAGGAGGGGGCCTTGAACAAGGAGGTGCACTGGCTGTCGGGCGAGAGCTGCGCCTCCCAGATTTAGGACACGTGTGTTAAGAGGGGGTGGGGAGTTAACAAGAAAACCATTCCATTCACCCCCCAAGGATGAGGGTTGGGAACAATGAGCCGAAAGATGGGGGAGAGCGGTCAGCTGGGAGGTCGTGGAGACAATATGGAAGATGGATGGTCATCCATGGTTACCTTTGCCGAACAGGCACAGTTCAAAGGTTTCCAAAGTTGACACCATGCCTCGCCCACGAAAGAAAGCAGGACTCTCTCCAGAACCAGGCTCAAATGAGTCACCCCTCTCCCATTCCCCCAGCACCAAAGGATAGAGGGACTTCACCTACCTTCCCCACCTGCTTAGACTTTCAGACACCGCAACATTCTAGATCAGAACCTGGCTCCCTCTTGGGAACAGTGAGGACCAGTGACCCCCAAAGACACACACACACATACACACACACATTAGGAAGCCCACCCCCCCAGCCAGAAGCACAATCCAGGGACCCCTCACAGATCCTGGGCTTCCTTTTCCTTGCTAATAGGTCCTTACCAACTCAGGACCACCACAGGGTCTGGGGGGAGGGGTGCCATCATGAGGAGGAAAACCCCATTCATCTCAAACTTAAAAGTCCGCCGAAGGGATCAAGAAACGATTTACTCCTCTGAAGCAGTGCTGTGATGAGTCAACATCTGCCTCCTGTCCATTGGAACAGCCTCAGAGTAGTAGACAGGCCTGGAGAACCTGCTCTCTGGGGCCCGGCTGTCAAAAATCAAATGAGGAGGCTGTCCCACCTCTCGGCTCCCTAAGTGACCTCTGACAGGGCCGGGGAGGATTTCACTCGGACATGGCTGGGTTTGAACATCGAAGGAGGGTTCTCTGCTGGGTGGTCCCAGTGCACCACAACGTGGCACAGCATGGCCCTCAGAGCCTGCTTGGCGAAGGTTTGACCCCTGATCAAAGGTCACACCAGGGACGCCGGGAGGACTGAGCCACAGACAGGACAGAGTTGCTGGAATGAGGAGCTGCGCTCAGGTCACCTAGCAACCTGGATTTGTCAGCATCAACTGCGTGCCCAGTGCCGTGGGGCACAGAAGACCCAGAAGGACCCGGGGGCATGCTTTCCTATGGGACACCTCATTCCCACAGAAGTGCACGGGGAGGGGAGCAGGGCCAGAGGAAGTGTGGCCAGAACCCAGTGGGCCTGGCCCCGGTGGGGGGAGAATGGGTGGAAACGGGCACCCTGTGGCTGGAAGAGGCCTGGGGAGAGGATGAACCCCTGCTGGTCCTGCACGCAGAGTACTGGGGTTCGGCTCTGCAGCCAGGCTCCAGGAACTCACAGCCAGGGTTTGGGCAGGGGACCCTGGGCTCTCAACCTTTCGGATCTCCCCTTTCCTCTGCTCTGAGCAGGCTAGTCGTGGGATGTCTATCCTCCTCCCGGGCTGAGATGAGGACTCCGTGATACAGGGCATGTAATGGGGGCAGGGAGAGAAGGCCAGAGACTGGAGAGGTGGCAGTCAGGCAGTGGCAGGCTTGGGGGGCCCGCTCTGGGCGCCATCCGGAAGCAGCTGCGATGGAGGTGGAAGGATGGAAAGGCATAGGAGTCTGCACGGAGGGGAGCCCTCTGGAGTCTAGAGAACAGGCTTCCTCCCGCACAAGAAGGGAGAGTGGGCTTTCGGCAAGCAAGAGGGACAGGAAAAGAAGTGGTCTATTCAGGAGGGGGGTCTGGGGGTAGTAAAGGAGCCAGTTGTCCCTGAACCTCAGGAGCCCCTTTCCCTGCTGCAGCATTGAGGACCGCAGAAGCAGGTCCCAGCCCCCAAATGACATCTCTGGAGAAGTACCCTGCAGACTCGAAGCAGCACTATTCGTAGAATTGGGGCACCTTCTTTGAACAGGGCAGAGCAGATCCAGGCTGAGTCCCCAGCTGTACATAAGGCAGGCCTGGACACCTGGCCCGGGGTCATGTGGGGTTAAATCCCAGTGCCTGCTCTGCTTGCTGGCAGGGGGGGTTGGCCTGAGGCTGACTCAGCTTGTCCTGCTTCTCTCACCAGTGCCGTGTGCTCACCACGCTGTGCTCCCACAGGCCCGCTCCACCCAGACGAGGTCAGAAACACTCACTATGCGTAGTTCTGACCCAGAGACACAGGATGGGGCCAAATACACTTGCCGCCCCTGGGGTTTCCAAGGCTGTCAATCTTTGAGTGAGCAGACAGTCTCAACTTTCTCCAGTGGGGTCGTTGGTGAGTTTGAACTGAGGTTTGCAGGTCAACTGGTGATGCACGAGGCCATCGCCTTCTCTAATCTACACCGAGGTTTTTAATTCATATTGGGTGATGCACAACCCTGTCTCCCTTTGGCCCAAGACAGTTTTCTGGCCATGTAAGCATTTGGTATTATCTCTCTCTCTCTCTCTCTCTCTCTCTCTCTCTCTCTCTCTCTCTCTCTCTCTCTCTCTCTCTCCTCCCCCCCCTCTCTCCATCTCAACACACCACATTTAAATTTTAAAATTTAAATTATCTGTGGGGATGATTCTAGTTTGAAGGGAAGGTCCTGGTAGCATAGTGGGCACAGGTTGGGCTACAATCCACAAGGCCCACAGTTCTACACCGCCACGCTCCCCACAGGAGAAAGAGGGGGCTTTCTGGCCCCATAAACAGTTGCCGTCTCAGAGGCACACAGGGGCATTCTGGTCCTGTCCCACAGTGTTGCCTGAGTCGGAATGGACCCAATGCCAGGGAGAAGGTCAGGGCAGCCAGGGGCCATGAGGGGAGAACAGACATCACTCGGACCAGCCACGGGCGCTAGGGTGTGGGGCTGCTTACCTGCCAGACGGTCTGTGACATCTAGGAGCGCACGGCCGCTCAGGAAACGCACCCGCCCAGCAAACACTTGTAGGAGGCACAGGCTGTCTAAAGAGAGAGAGTGTCCGTGACTGGGATGATGTGGACGATGCACACAGTACCAGGGGTTCACACAGCCAGCCTGCTGCAAAGGGGAGAGGCCCTTTGGGGCAACGAAGAAATGTCTATAAGTGGGGATGGTCACAATTGTTGTTGTTGTTAGTCATGAAGCCGTTGTACAACCGAACGAAATACTGCCCCATCCTGCATCGCCCTCATGCCTGAGCCCGTTGTTGCAGGACTGGGTCAATCCATTTCATTGAGGGCCTTCCTCTTTCACTGCCCCTCCATCTACCAAGCATGCCGTCTTCTCCAAGGCCTGGCCTCTCCTGACAACATGTCCAAGGTATGTAAAAGAAAATCTTGCCATGCTTGCCTTTGAAGGAGCACTCTGACTGTGCTTCCTAGAAGACAGGTGGATTTGTCGGGACCACTTCAGATACTGAATGTACACAGGATGTTGGGGAAAGAGTAGGTAGCCCAAATAGCTACAGTGACTCCCACACAGCCCTCTGAACAGAAAGTGATCCTGATTTATGTTGTCCCTCTAGCCTCATATTGCTGTGAGGTTTGGGCCGAAAAGGAAGGGAGGGGAGGAGAGAGAGTTGATGGATGGATGATAAATAGATAGATGGGTGGATGGATGGATAGATGAGTGGATGGTAGATGGATAGATTGATGATAGAAGGACAACTGATGCGTAGATGATGGATAGATGGGTGGATGATGGATAGGTGATGGATAACTGATGGACACCTACCTAAGTACAGATAGGTAACCAGTTGCCTTGGAGTTGACCTTCACTCACAGCAACCCCACAGTGGAACCAGGCTGCACAGGATGATTCATGTGCACACGTATTAACAACAGAGTTTATCCTCCACATGTCCCAATTCACCTTTCTTGAAGTTTGGGAAAGGAGAGTTCTTAAAAATCTTTTCTCAGCTGATGGTGCCCGGCTAGCAAAGGATATAGCGTCTGGGGTCTTAAAGGCTTGAAGATAAAGACACAGACCTCTAGCTGAGAAGCAACAAAACCCACATGGAAGAAGTACACCAGCCTGTGTGATCCTGAGGTGTCAAAGGAATCAAGTGAATCCTTTGAATCAAAGAACAAAAAAATCACATCATTGTGAATGAGGGGGAGTTTGGGGACGCAAAGCCCATCGTCAGGCATCTGGACATCCTCTTACAGAAAGGTTGTGGAGAGAAGATGAGCCAGTCAGGATGCAGTATAGCACTAATGAAACATACAACGTTCTGCTAGTTCTTACATGCTTCCTCCCCCTACCCCCACCTCACTATCATGATCCCAATTCTACCTTACAAATCCAGCTAGACCAGAGGATGTACAGATAGGAATTGGAAACACAGGTAATCAAGTACAGATGAAGCCCTTAGGACCAGTGGTGACAGTGTCGATACTGGGAGGGTGGAGGGAAGGTGGGGTAGATTACAAGAGGGAACCAATTACACAGATCTACATACAGCCCCCTCCTTGGGGGACAAAAGATAAGTAGGATATTTTGTCATGTCTTACATAACTTAAAAGTTATCAAGGTTTCATGGGGAAGGAGGGGGGGGGAAATGAGGAGCTAATACCAAGGGCTCAAGTAGAAAGCAAATGTTTTGAGAATGATGAGGGCAACAAACATACAGAAGTGTTTGACACAATGGATGAATGGAGGATTATGATAAGAGTTGTACGAACAACCAATAAGATGATTTTTTTAAAAAACACCTTTTTTCTTGTTTTCAATTTTCCCAGAACCCTCCACAGCTGCCCAACTCCACCAGCATGCCAGCCACACCCAGCCCCAGGAGCCTGCTCTCCCAGGCACACCCTGGAGATGGAGCCCTGGGAGGAAACACCTCCCATCTGTACCTTGAAAGAGAACTAACACTGTGCGGGAGTTCACTGCAGAGCAAAGCCACACATGGCAAAACCACAGGTATGTGGGCTGGAGAGTGTTAGGGGAATGAAGAGACTTGCTGCCACCCTGTGATTGTATTTCTAAAGCCAGGTTCAGCCAGATACCATGTGCACAACACTGAGACACAGATCCATCCGGCTCAGGCTTCTAACCTGGAACTTCCGTGTTCCCCACAAAGACCTGCCAGATGAGGAAAACAGGCCCTGCCCGCTGAGATAGAACACCTAGAACATGCCCAAGCTGGGACCGGTGTCGCCTTCCTGTCCCATTGTTCCTGACATGAACCGTGGAAGCACCAGCATGCCCAGCTCCCAGCCTGTTGCAAGCATGACCGTCATGGTGTAATTCACAGCATAATGGGAGGTGGAGCACATACACAAGTGCATGTTCCAGGGATGTGACTCTGGGGCTTGTCTGCACCTGTCAGGGAGGGCCTGCCCAGGTGTGGCCACAGCCATGCCAAGCCAGTGTGTCCCAGGGGCCCATTGGCTGGCCGACCATCTTCAAGGCCGGGTTTCTCTTAGTAGAAAACAGAGGTTCAAGACCTGGCTAAAGAAGTCTTCCCCAGCCAGGTCTGT
Organism: Nesogale talazaci; assembly: GCA_004026705.1. Classification (NCBI taxonomy): domain Eukaryota; kingdom Metazoa; phylum Chordata; class Mammalia; order Afrosoricida; family Tenrecidae; genus Nesogale; species Nesogale talazaci. Next base: position 25,167 of record PVJH01024363.1, on the reverse strand, counting down.
GCTCCCTCAGTATCTCCACACACAACCTCCCCATAGCTATGCAGTCAAGCTTAGCTTTCTCTCCCCTGGGAACCGAGAGCATTCCCATCAGGCTGTCGTTCTAGCCAACAGCTAATTCCTGCTTCCCTTACTCTCCTCCCGAGACCTGTAACAGCGACAGAGCAGAAAGGTACACATGTGAACCTCGGCTGTTGGCTAAAGCCTGCGCCAAAAGGCAAACATCTGTCAAAAATAATTCATTCTGTCAAAAATAATTCATTTAGGGAGATCATTTTCTATATAAAAAGCCAGCTTCTAAGATATCGCAGTTAACCATACGGTCCTGATCAAGATGTGATTGTGTCATAGTTGGTTTCTGTATCAACATCAGCTGTGTTATTGCTTCCAGAGGCTTCTCTTATCCTATCCTAGCCTGGCCTCTTCTTCCTCGGTCTCTGGACACAGCACTCCATCCGGGGTGTACACACTTGCAGAGGGGAGGGAAGTGCTCAAACAGGTCAGAGGTCTGCCCACACCCAGTTAAGAGCCGCGAGACACTATCTTCTTAAGAGAAGGCCCATCTCTTGGGCCACACTTAGGTGTAAAAAGAGCCAAGAAAGCCGAGTGGTGGAAGTCCAGGCTCTGATCCAGGTGGTTTGAATCTACTTTTTAAGTGAACCACAAAAACCAGTTGCCATGGGATTGACTGGAACTGGCGGGGAATCCCTGGAGATGGAACCTGAGTATGTGAGGGTGCCCTCAAGAACTACTTGTGTCGCCACACTCAACTAGGGCAGCTTGGGAAGGAATGCTGACATCCCGTCCCTCCTCTCCTTTAGCCACTTGCCCAGTCCCTGCTGCCCCAGGGCTTTGAGCGGATTCCATCATGATATAAGACACAAAGCCAGGGCAGACCTGCAGTGCAAACTGTGAGTGCCTCGGACACAACCCAATAACTCTAACAGGAAAAATGATAGGCACAGGACTAGGAAACTAAGAAGAGACGCACTGAATCCTACCTGGAGCCTGGTGAGGGAAATCAGATGATTCCAAGGGTGGTGGAGGGTAACACATATTCACAACATATCTATCGCACCAGAGTGGGAGGATTGGGGAGGGAGGGGGTTAAAAAGAGGAGCTGATACCAAGGGCTCAAGTAGAAAGAAACTGTTTTGGAAATGTTGGTGGCAACATATGTACAAGTGTGCTTACTACTATTGGATGGTGGATTGTTCTAAGATTTGTACGAGCCCCCCCAATAAAATGATTACTCTGCCACACAAGTAATGTGATTGTCCTAGTTTCCAAAGAGGGACATTAAGGGGAAGTGGGAGAAAGGAAGGGGGGTGGGGAACCAAACAAGGGACAAGGGAATAAGTGAACTAAAATCAATGGGGAAAAGGGCGTAGGGTGCCTAGTGGGGCTCAATCAAGAGCAATGTGGCAGTGAGGAATTACTAAATGCAAATGAAAGTTGAACATGATGGTGGGACAAGAGGAAAGAAAAGGTAGGGGAAAGAAGTGGGAGACAAAGGACATTTATAGAGGTCTAAATACAGATATATATATATATGGAAATAGAAATATGAACTCTATAAGTTAAGAATTAAGCTTGCAGATGGACATTGGGCCTCGACTCAAGGACTCCCTCAACACAAGAACACTTTGTTCTAACAATCTGGCATGCTGTGATGTTCACCTTCCCAACATGATCACTGAAGACAAAATGAGTGCATAAGCAAATGTGGTGGAGAAAATTAATGGTGCCCAGCTATCAAAAGATATAGCATCTGGAGTCTTAAAAGCTTGAAGAGAAACAAGCAGCCATGTAGCTCAGAAGCAACAAAACCCACATGGAAGAAGCACACCAGTCTATGTAATCATGAAGTGTTGATGGGATCAGGGATCGGGCATCTAAGACCCAGAATAAAATCATACCCAATGTGAATGGGGGTGTGGGGAGGGGCAAGGAGTGGAGACCCAGTGCCCATCTGCGGACAATTGGACATCCCCTCACAAAGGGGTCACAGGGAAGTGATGAGCCAGTCACAGTGCCATATAGCATCAATGAAACACACAACCGTTCCTCTAGTTGTTTGGTGCTTCTATTTTCCCCCCTGAGCCCCCCCCCCCCCAACTATCATGGTCTCAATTCTACCCTACAAATTGGATTAAACTAGAACATGCACACTGCTACAGATAAGAGCCTGTAAGACCAGGAATACAGGATAGATAAACCCCTCAGGGCCAACAATGAGAGTAGAGATACCAGGAGGATTAGGGGAGGGGGCAGGGGAGAAAGAGGCAATTGATTATAGGATCAACCTATAACCCCCTCCCAGGGGGACAAATAATGGAAAAGTGGGTGAGGGGCGACAGAGGATGATGTAAGATATGGAAATAATAGGGCTGAGCCCCGGTGGTGTAGTGGTTGTGCACGGGACTGTGACCCCACTGGGATGGAGGTTCAATTCCAGCAGCGGCTCCATAGGAGCAAAAGGCTGGACCTCCTACTCCCACCACCAGAGGGCAGTGATGCCCCCCCAAAAAAAACCCCAAAAATGGAAATAATAATCTATCACTTATCAAGAGCTTATGAGGGAGTATGGGCGGAGGAGGGAGAAGAAGAAATAGGGAGCTGATATCAGAAGCTCAAGTGGGAAGAGAATGCTTTGGAAATGATGATGGTGGCCTATGTGCAAATGTGCTCGACACCCTGGAGGAATGTATGAATTGTGATCAGAGATGTAAGAGCCTCCAATAAAAGGAAGAAGAAGGAGGAGATGGAGGAGGAGGAAGAGGAGGGAGATTGCGTTTCTATCAGAGCGTTGAGTTGTGATGTTCCCTGTTCCAGTTATTGTTCTCAGCAGCCACATTTTGGCCTGTCTGGTCCATCCTGGTCCCCTTTTGTCAGCCATGACAGACCCAGGAAGAACGGGTCCTTAGTCCTCTGTTGTTCTAACCCAATCCCTTCTGAGAAGGACGAGTTTCATTCCCCACATCCCTTGGCCCTGGGAAGCCCAGGCTCACACACACACCCCACCCTGGACAGATGAAAGCATTCCCAGGGAGAGCTTCATGCCACCCTGGTACTCCCAGGCCATGCTGAACTCTCCTTGTGGTGACTCAGAGCCCGTGCCCACTTGGATGAGGAAATCAGCTAACTGGCCTGAGGGTGTAGCTCACAGCAAAGCCATCTGGACCAACTAGCCCATAAGCCCCCACCTGCTCCAGGTGGCCCCTGGAGCCAATTCAACCTTTGGCCTCCACAGAAGCCTTTTGCCAGAGGTGTTTGGGGCTCAACTCTGCCCTTTGAATCCACCTCAGCTCTAACACTGACCTAAGGACTAGTAGAAGTCCACTCTGATCTCCGCTTTGGCCACACAGGGGCCTCTGGTCAATGGGCCAGAGAGGGCAGTCCTGGGCAGGAGGGACAAACTGTAGGCACCTTTCTAGTAGCTGCCACTCTGTCTCCAAGAGTGGTTCCACCACAAAGACAAGCCATTCCCAGCTCCCCTTGGCAGGCTGCCCAGCCCAAGTGGGCCCACACAAAGGGGACCTGATTCTTGTGACAAGATGAGACCCCCACAGTCAGCAGCCCAGAAGTCCTGAGCCCCAGCAAGTTCGGGGAGGCTGGCCTACAGTAAAAATGGGAACCAAAGCACCTGGAGAGGGAAGAGTTAAGAGCGCCTCTCCCCCAGACATGGGTGTTTATCCTCTTCAAATAGCAAAGGACTCTTTTGCTTGGTGCAGGTCCTCCCAATAAATCCAGGGCCCCCACGGTGATTTACCCAGAGCCCTGGTTATTGGCAACAGCAATCTCACTTACCCAGAGCAGCGCTGAGAACAAGCTGTAATTTAGAGCTGGATTTATATTGTTTGTTCTACAGCAACAAACTCAGCAAATCATAAATTCCCTCCGAGATGACGAGCAGAAACTGACAATATTTATGAAGTCGAGAGGCAGGGAAGAGCCTGGCCAGTCCTCTTGATTTGTAACTGAGACGACTCCTGGAGGTGCCAACCAAGGACACAGCTCAGAGCTGGGAGCCCAGGACCCAGAGGGTGACAGGGAGGGCTGGCTGGGCATGGCTAGGAGGGACTTCCAACCCCAGTCTGGGGAGTGTCTCTGGGTACCCACTATGCTCACTGGGACACCCTGCAGCGAGGAAATTGTGTGTGTGTGTGTGTGTGTGTGTCAGGGGCTGGGGGTTAATCTAGGCTTTCTCACATCGATGCAAAAACTGCCTATGAGAACTCAAAATTCTATCAGTCTGGACATGTGTCCATCTACTCAATCATATGCTGCTCTCTCTGTTCCTGTTCCCTTCTCTCTTCCCCTGTGATGTTTGGAACTTGTCTGTGTCCTGAAGACACCAAAATCTAACGCAGACCCCACCTCGTGCTCAGGAATCAAGCCGTGGCAAGAGCACCTCAGGGACTTTATTCCCTTTGCCAATCTCTTGTCCGTCCTCCCCACCCACTGCTTCAAATGCCCCCTGCAAGCTCTGGTCCCAAACCATCTTCCTAAAAGACACTCACACCAGCGCCCTGCTCAAAAAGCCAATGGGATCTTAGCCTGACTCTGGTGCCAGAAAATCGAGGTGGCCAACCACCTGAACCCACCCACCTGCCGACTTTCTCTCCTCCCCTAATGGCCTTCCTCTGCTCTCCCAGCTCCCCAGCCCCACCTCCCACCCCCACTCCCTCATCAGCCACATCCACTGCTAGACCATCTCTGCCCCTGAGGAAAATGCTGGCAAACCCTCCCCACCCCTTTACGATGGTCCTGAACTTCCCTTCCTTCAATGCCAGAGGGCGCCTCCCCCAGCCCTCCTGGTTCCTCTTGTGGAGCTCAGAGACCAGGGCTACACCTGACCCTCTCCCAACCTCCTGGATATGGACAACATGATGAGGAAACCTTGCCAACAGAGGGGCTCAGGGGTCCCAGGTTGCCCACCCCTACTCTATACAGCTTTGGCATTTGACCCAAGAGCCAACCGGTGCCTGGAACCCCCCTGCTGACTTCCCGGCATGCAGTGTGTGTGTGTGTGGGGGGGGGGGGTGGTGCATGGACCAGACGCCCACCAGAGCCAACCAGGGGCCAAGGCGGGAGGCTCACCCAGGTTCGCAATCATTGCATCCAAGGCGGCGGTGGCGGCGGTGTAAATCCCCGTGCTCTTGGAGTTCAGGTTGTCTGCCACGGCGACGATGATGGAGAGCAGCATGGGCTGTAGGCTCTCTCTCAGGAGGGGGATCAACTCGGCGAGAGATTCCAAGGCCCCCTGGTTTACCTTCTTGTTGGAATCCTGAAGCCTTGGGGTGAACGCATCAAAGACCTATCGAGCGAAGGGAAGCTCAGGGCCTGTGGGAAGCATGACTGGGCAGGAGTCCACCGAGCCAGGCCCCTGCATGTTCACCAGCCCAGCCCACAGCTCAAAAAAACCTCCTACTGCGTCTCTCTCAGGGGCTCCCCTGGCCTCCCTGCACACTTCCAACCACGAGGAGCTCACTTCCTTAAAGGGTGGGGCCTTAGAGGAGGAAATAACATGCATGGAGCACCTGCTATGGGGAAAGTCTCTGGTTAGGTCTTCTGTACCCTCTCCTTGAATAATCTTAGCAACGAGCAAGTTGTGTATTGGCCTAGCCACGTGCATGCGGACAAACTGAGGCTCAAGGACCAGATCCCACCATAAGAAGCTTGGGTAGACATCGAGACGTGTGGATGCCCAGCCTATGTCCCTGGGTGGAGTTTGACTCTCAGCAGCCTTGCTCCAAGAAGTAGCCATCATTTGCCTGGTGAGAGGCTGAGAGCCAGTCACCTGCCTGACCAGGCGTTCTGCCCCCAAACATCATGCCCACACAGAAATAGCCCAGAAGCAACCCTGAGGCCCAGCCAGAGTGTGGGCCCCTCCCCGCCTCACATGGGCCTGCTTAGAGGATGGCAGACAGCCAGGTCCTCTCTTTGGGTGTCTGGGAGAAGGGTCATTTCTATAGTATCTGGCAGAAGTTGGACCCTGGCCCCGTGGGTCACTCTCAGGCAGTCTTATACTGCTCCCAACGCTCTCTGGACAGCAAGTGCTCACCTGGCTCCCTGGTTGGGGACATGGTTCAGAGTGTGCTGAATTGGAGCGCCAGCCACAGGAGAGAGGTGGTAGGTGGGCTGGGGGGTGGTAGGTGGGCTGGGGGTGGTAGGTGGGGGGTGGGCTGGGGGGCAGAGGGGGGCTCACCTGGACCAGGTGGGCGGTGATGACCTCTGGCCTGTTCTTACAGTGCTCCAGAAGCCGCCCCACGCCTTCCATGCGAGCCTGGTAGTCCTTGGCCTCCAGAAGACGAGTCAGCTCCCGCAGCTGCCCCACCATCTCCGTGCCACCCCGGGCGGAGGAGCGCAGCCCCAGCAGCCGTGGGCTGTTGAAGCTTAGCCTGTGGGGAAGGGAAGAAGCACCTGACCCTTGTGTCCCAGGAACCCTCCCAAAGACAAGGGGGCAGAGAAAGGAGCCCACCCTCACTTTCTCCGCAGCCTGCCTGCCGTTGGGGGAACACTGGTCTTGGGAATTGTGGAACTCTCTTTCCTTGGGAGGCAAGGACATGAATGCTCCCTCATCAGGGAGCAGGGCCATGGCTTCCTGCTCATGGGTGCTCTCTGTTCAGAGGGGTGTGGAGAGGGAGAAGACTCAAGTGAGGAGTGAGGGGATGGGGATGGGCTCTCAAGGATGGATGACAGGGTGTCTGTTTCTTCTGAAGAGGAAGGAGAGATCTTCAAGCCAGCCAGCCTTCTGCCCAAGACGTATGACCCAGTAGTCTAGGCATGATTCATGCTCCTCCAGCAGCGGCACACATGATAGAAATTCTGTCCTCTGGAGTTGAACTCACATGTCCATCCATAGCGCCTTGCCCATCCCAGGCAATATGAGAACAGCTGCATAGGGAACCCCTACCCCTTCACCTCCAGGGGCGAGCTGAAGACTTTCAGTGCATGCCCTGCATCTGGTCCCCATGGGACACACCCGGATCAGTCCCGTTCACTCTGTGCCTGGTTCCTATGTTCCACACATCACCTACCGAGGCCCATAGCTCTGCGGGGGGCTAAGAACAAGGAGAGCCATGGACTTTGTCCTGGAAGAATCACAAGCCATTTGAGGAGCAGATAAAGTCTTGGGCTGGCAGGGGAAGAATAGAGGGACATCCTGATGACCCTGAGGTCATGGGGCATCAGACAAAGGTTCTGGGGGAGCGGACAGGGGCAGGCAATCTTGTAGACTGAGCAGGCAGATTCCAGAGGGAGGGGATTTGGAGCCGAAAAATCACATCAAATCACATCCGACCCAGCCAGAAGAAAGGATAGGGGAGCAGGAGACACAAGCTGCTCTGGTCTGGCTGGGAGGCTGCTCTGGAGAGAGCTCAGGAAGTTATCCTAGCAGACAGGGGTGCGGGGCTTCCTCGAGTGGCCTGCAGGGCACTGCAAAAGATGGGTTTTAACACAGAAGTGACCCTCAGGTTTCTAACAACTCTAAAGGCCGAAAGTGTCCAGCGTGCAGCGACCCTGGTCACTCCATTCCTACTCGTCTGTCTCGGTCCCCATTTTGCCTCCAAATCAGTCCTGGCTGATCACTCTCTGACAGTGACAGGACCTGCTGATCTAAGTGAATGGGAAAGGACTGAGTTCCCTTAGGGTGCCTTGCCACCAGGCACCCCCCTCCGTCCTCATAGACATGCACCCCCTGCAGTCAAGACAGTACAACCTGGGTGATATCCTGAGTCCCGGATTCAGTCTCCTATCATGATAGATTCTGGGCAAGGCAAGCATCAGTCTCCACAGGACTAGATGGTGTGCAGCGACCTCCATAACTTCTCTGAAAAGAATCTCAGCCAAATGGGAAGGGGGGGTGGGGAATGTTGGGAAAAACTCACATCCAGAAAAGGCCAGGACCCTTAGTCTAAGAGACATGGTCCTTAGTCACCCTTCAGGCCTGAAACCTAATTCACCCCATGGCTCGCTTTTTAATCACACAGTCGTTCCCTGAAGGGAGCAGCACCTTAGACAGGGGTGTCCTCTTTAGAAGAATCAACCACTCAAGATCCCAAGGGGAGCATTGACTCAAGGACAAAGACCAGCAGGTTAAGAAAGGGGGAACACAAAGAAACAGGGAACACAAAGAGGAAGGGAGTAAGTGATGTGGCCTTGTGGGGATTGCAAAGGGTGCGTCGAAATGGATGCATATGAAACATTGAGTGTCAGACGGATGATCTATAAACGTGGACCTAATTAATTTTTTTTTCAATTTTAAAGGATCTAGGTGTGGGGAAACAGCCTCTCCATGCATCCTTCCATGCTACTGACCCAAGGAGGCAGGCCAACCCCACAGATCCTCCCCAGAGTCACTCTGGACCAGGAGCCAGAGGGTCACCGCCGTGGTCTGGATCCCCAGAGATCCCCAGGTAGCCATACCCATCCTCAGGCAGTCCGTTCTCATACAGCACGAGACTCCTTGACACCTTGCGGCCTTTGGCAGATGGAAGCCCGTTGTGATCTTCTATTCCCTTGAAAAACACACGCACGACGTGAGCCGGGAGGAGTCACCTCTGGGGAGGTGGTCGACATGAGGACCAACCATAGCAAGAGACCCTTCTACCTGCGAGGGAGCCTTCCCGAGCACCGGAATTAGCACAGGCCCCGAAGACCCCATAGAAGAGAGAAACACATGGCTATCCAGGCAGACCAGGAAGAATGCTCTAATAACCCTGGAGAAAGGGATTCCGGGATCCCACCTGAAGATGGCACGATGGAAACTTTCTCAGGAAGGTTTGCTCAACCTCACACATCCACTCGCCATCCCTCTGGCCACTGTGAGGGCTGCCAGCCCCACCTTGCTGTCCACCCTCAACAAACAGCCACCCCCTCACGCTGCAAGGCACTCACCCGCTGCTTGATGGCCGCCATGACCTTGCGCAGGTCATGAGAAGGCAGGGACTGCTTCAGAAATGCGTCGAACTTGGTGTTGGACATCAGGATGTGTACCATCTTCCGGCCGTAAAACCTGCCGGTGGAGAAAGGGTGAGATGGAGAAAGCATCACGACCGCTTGCTAGAATGTTCTTAGCCTAGGACTGGCGTTTTTTAATGCTTTTTCTAATTACAAAAGTATCACCGCCCCTATTTCTTAAATGTTAATTCATAAAGATCAAGCATGATTCCACAGTCAGGTAAACACACACATAAATGCTTACATTATTCCCTTTCAGTGTTTTTTTTTTCTGCGCATAGACATGTCTCATTGTCATTATATATTCTCTTGTTGTTGTTTTTTCTTTTCATGTTATCATTCATCATCTTTCCACACCACTTAGAAATCTTCAAAAACATTCTTTGAGTGGCAATGTCATAGTCTGGTTGGTTATACCAACGTATCCTGAACGTGTTTCCCACATGGGAGTCTAAAGGCTCAGTGGGACAGCAGAGGAAGGAGTGGTCGGCCCTGTCCGCTGACAGCTGTGGGTAGCATAGGGCATCCAGGATGTGGAGGTGGCCCTGGTGTGGGGACCCAAAAGCAGAGCAGGCATTTGCATGTGGGTCAGGTTAGAGAGCAGGTTGGAAATCCCTGCATCTGCACATCATCTCAAGCACCCGCCAGCACGGCATTAGAGTCCAGTGGGCAGAAGCCAGACACATGCTGGAGAATCAGACAGGAACTAGTTCAAGGAGACCTGAAGGAGATGGGCTTTAGCCTGTAGGCAAAACATCTCTGACAGCTTGCAGGATGGATGGATGCAGACAGGGCTGAGGCCCAAGGGACCTGTTAGGAGGCCATCACAGTAGTCCCGGCCCGAGGTGCTGAGAGCCTGCAATAAGGAACTGAGTTGAATCGGAAGTGGTACTCTCAGGTAATTTCTGTGAGCACAAAGAAACGGCAGGACTTAGTAACAGACTGGAAGGAGATCATAAAGTGTCTAGAATGACACTCTTTCATTCAATCTCAGACTTTATTGATTGTACAAGGCACCATGACTTCAGTGTCCACTAAGAAACATAGAAGACAGCCTATAATTATTCTGCCCCATGTGTGAAAGACAGTCCTGATATGTTAGTTCTCTCAGAAACCAAAGTAGAAGTAGTAGTGTGTAGGGGAGGTGTGTTTTCCCTTCCTTAAGTCCAGTAAAGTATCTGGGTGTTGCCTTGCAAGAGAACACGGAATTTTGGTCATTCTGAGCCGTGACGGTTTGCTTTGTGACTATTTCACTTATGAGCTATTGCTCTGTCTCCGCGCCTGTTCTCATACACTGTAAGCTGCCGTTCCGAAGCATGATCACATAGGCGCATACTTCTAAGACACCCGAAATATCAATTAAACTCAATAGTCCTCCATGCTGAATGCCAAAAGTAACTCAAAAGGTTACCAAGCAGAGCCAGGCTCCCCGTGCAGCTCCCACAGAGCCCTGCCTGATACACGAGGGATAACCATGACCCGGTGGAAGACCATGTGGGGTGGGAACCTGAACTCCTGGTTGCTACCTGGTCAACTGTAACTGCTAGCTGCCTCTGATTGGAAGGTAGGCACCCGACTGGGGCTGGGCGGGGAGGCTGGGTCTTGGAACTAATGAAGCGTGGGGTGCCCTCCTTGGTGTCTCACCCAGTCAGTGACTTTTAACAACAGAGTCTCTGGGTGGTGGAAATAGTGAATCAACTGAGCCGGTAAGCCAAAGATTGGACGTGTGAGGTTCACCCTTCTGATGGTTCCTCCGGAGGAACCATCAGAAGGAAGCCCTGCAGATTTTCAGAAACAACCCAGCCAAGGAGAATTCTAGGGAGCACAGTCGTTCTCTGGGGAGCACGGCGTCACTGGGGCCCGAGTGCCCTTGGTAGCAACAGAGAGGCTGCAGCCAGAGGTGTGGGGTGGGGAAGAAAGCGGTAAGCCCTGGAAGGGCACACGGCACCGAAGATGACCGTGGGACATCCCGGAGATGGGTCCCCTGGAGACTTTAGAGAGACAGGACGGGAGGGCAGTGGAGGGTCTGTTGGAGGGAGGAGTTGAGGGGAAGAACCAGAGGAACACTGCACCAGAGAAGCCCAGAGGCCCAGGCTTCGGACAGGAAAAGACATGGCAGTCGTGCTGTGCAGTATAAACACCGAACAGGACATTAGGTCTGGACACAGAATTCTTGATTTCCAACCCCATACACTACACAGAGTTGCCCCGACAGTTATGCATTGGACGCCTGACCACAAGCTTGTGGTTTGAAACTACCAGCCACCGCCTGCTCCACAGGAGAAAGACAGGGCCTGCTTCGCCCATAAAGAGGCATGGTCTTGGAAACTCACGGGGCAGTTCTGCCTTGCCCAGAAGGGTCACCGTGAGTCAGAATCGGTTCGGTGGCAGGGAGTGTGGCTTGGCTTGTGGCCCTAGTATCTCTGCTGCAGAAGTTCCTTTCAAGGGTTAAAAAGCAAGGAGGAGACTTTGAGAATTAAGGTGTCCCTGACCCACGCCAGGGTATTTCCAAGAGCCTCCTGCTCATGTGGATGCTGGGCATTGAATAAAGAAGACCAGAGAAGAACCATACATTTAAATCACAGCACTGACAAAGAAGATGGTACATACCCTACATTGCCAAAAGAACAGAGAGATCTGTCCTGGAAGAAGTACAAGCAGAATGCTCCTGAGAAGCAAAGATGGCGGCCCTTGCATGGTCTCACATACTGAGGAACTGCTTTCGGGAGAGACCAGCCCTTGGAGAAGGGGATCGTAGCTGGGGAAAGAGGTGGACTGGCAATGCAGAGGAAGAGCCTCCAGGAAGTGCACTGACACTGTGGCCGCAACCATGGGCTCAAACACAGAACAAGCGTGCATATGACTCTGGACCAGGCAGTTTCCCTCTGTTGCACATAGTTCACCATGGGTCAGAACCAACTCAAGTTCCACTCACAAGTCACTGTAAACCCCGGAGTGTGTCTCCCTGAGTTTCGGGAGCCCTTGCCCTACCATTACCTGGTGTCCTGGTTGGAATCCTGTGCCAGCCTGACCAGGTTGTGCACCAGCATGTCTGTGCTGTCCCGGGTCCCCGAGAGAAGCTTCTCGGCACCGATCTGCTCCAGGACGGCTGCGAGGTGCTCAGCGGTACACTTTCTCACCAGCGGGTTGCGGTGGCTGAAGCGAAACACAGCACAGCCACGTGGTCACCAGACTGTTAGCCACGGGTGCTGGACCCCGTGTCCCATGGGCTGGGGGCATATCTGAGGCGAGAACAAGCATCTCCCTGCACTAGCAGTAAGGATGAGAACCCAGTGACGGGAAAGGGAAGAACCAGTGCAGTAAGTCCCACATTTACGCTTCTCAGTGCCTCTCAGAGCCCGTAGTCCCCTTGTGTCAAGGTGCCTGCTCATCTTCCCTTCATTTAGACAAATCCTAAACAGTCAGCTCTTCTGCCCTGCCCTGAAGCATTAGATGTTCCTGTGTCCTGTTGCATACCATAGGCCCTCAGAGCAGGGGCCAGGTTTAGGGACTTGATCCAGATTGGGCTGGGATACTTCCCTAATGTACAACTGTTCCTTGATGTAAACGTCTCTCGCACACACATGAGTGTCTATGGATTTGTTTCTCTAGCCTACTCTTGGAGGAGTCCCCAGGGCCCAGCTTGGCACCTGTCTGGTGCTGGTTATTCTTGTTACTCGCCACTGAGCCAGCCCTGACTCTTGGCAGCCCTATGCTCAATGGGATTGAACCACTGTCATCCCTGGATGCCCCCCGCCCCAGCTGATTTGCAGAGGCAGATCAGTAAGCGCTTCTTCCTAGTCCATCTTAGTCTGGAAGTCCTGGTGAAAACAACTCAGCATCATAGCCACCCGAGAGTCTCCAGGGACAGAGGGACCCTTGCCATCAAGCCAGTTCTAACTCATGGCGGCCCTCTGGAGAACAGCCAAGCCTGTGAATCTTTACAGGAGCAGACGACTTCCTCTTTCTTCTGAGGAGTGACAGGGGGCTTTGAACCACCAGCCTTGTGGTTGGCAGCCCAACATTTAGCCCCTAGAACCCCCAAGGTTCCTTTGACTTGAGATTGGGACTACTGCCTGGAAATGGAATCTGGTTTTCTCCCATTGTGATAGTTATATAATCTGGTGTCAACTTGAGACTATTAAGAATGAAGGGGTATTGTTTAGCCTGTCCATCGGGTCGCAGCTCAGTGGCCTCTTTTGGAGGCACTCCAGAGATAAATAGCTCACTGGAAGCTAGACCCACTCTCTCTCTCTGCTTTGTATTCCAGATGACAAGCCACATGGAGCCCAGCTGACGGAGCCAGAGCCCTGGAGCTGGAGGAGCCACGTGGAGACCCACGCCAGCCGACACTGAGATGCTTCTACCACCACTGGATCCATAAGACTTTCCACCCCCTAGCCTGTGATCTTCCTGCATTCAGAATCATTGCATGATGGCATGAGTCTAAAGAGGAATCTATGGACTAGTATCGATATATGGGGTAGTATTGGACTTATGGACTTGATTCGGACTGGGATGGGGTGTTTTCTTAATGTACAACTGCTCTTGGATAGAAACTTCTCTCTTACACACCTATGAGTGTCTATGGATTTGTTTCTGTAGTCTACAGACTTACACACAGCCAGGAAGGTGAGATTCCTCCGAGTGACTCCCTACTGGCCCTGCCTGACACTTGGTGGAAGTCTAAGGCACATTTGTCTGCCCTCGCTGAGACAAGAGGGCAGGAGTGGGAAGTAGTGGGTGCCTGGTACCCCTCACACGTAAAACCTGACAGCTTATCTTGAGATGCTCATTTGATTTCATCATCTTCAAGCAGGACCTCTATGACCAGAGGCCATTAGGCACAACTGATTAGGCATTAGCAAGCCTCGCCCCATCTTGGGGGGGAGGGGCGGGTGTAAGTCTAAAGGAACACAAAGAACTGACAGAGGGTCCTCTTGGTGCTCCCTCTCCAGTGTGTGGTTCATGCACCTGCCTTAAGTGTCTGAGTCAGAATCTGCATTCTAGCGAGATAGGGACAGCCCACATGCGCAAAGTCCTGCTCTCGGAGCCCCGAATGGCTGAGCGTGATGTCTGGTGATGCTGGTCAGCAGATGACCAGTAGCCCCTGTGCACAGTGGGCACCCTCTGGGCCAGACACTGAGCTGAACACATCTGTTCCCCACTGCCTCACACCAACCGCACGAGCTACTGTTCTTCACCTCTCGCTCACAGTCATCAGCCATTCCGACGCTCAGTGACCCCATAGGACAGGGTCAGACAGCTCCTTTGGGCTTCCCAGATGGGAACTCCTTAAGAGAGTAGAAAGCCTTGTCTTTCTCCTGCACAGCGACTGGTGGTTTCAAACCGCTGACCTTGCGATGAGCAGCCCAAAGCATAACCCCCCAAGACGGTGGTTCTCAACCTTCCTCATTCCTCATGTGGTGGTGACCACCCCCCCCACCCCACCCCCGGCCACAACCATAGCACTGATTTCATTGCTGCTTCATCACTGTGACTTTGCTACTGTGATGAATCGGGCCAACCCTGTGAAAGGGTCATTCGAGTTGTGACCCACAGGTTGAGAACCATTGTGCTAATTCACCAGGGCTCTTCTGGCAACTCTAAGTATCACTATTTTGCAGATGAGGAAACTGAGGCAAAGAAAGGACTCCAGAGAAAAGTGCGGTTAATTTTCCCAAGTTCGCAGCATTGACAACACTCAAATAAATGTTAGGGATTTTGAGGAACTCTTTGGTGAATCAATTCATACTCCTTGGAACGTTGTTATTACCCCCATTTTTTTACCCATTAGGCAATGGAGGGGCAAAGGAATTAAGAAACTGCCCAGGATGTGGCCCTGGCCCCTTGTTAAGGACACTGAATTGCTGGCGAGGACAGCAAGACTGGGCAACTATAGATGACAGGGCACTGGACTGGGGGATTGTTTTTATCTGATGGAGAGGGGGTTTCAGGTGTTGATTTTGACTTCAAAGGGAACCATTTTTGTCTGCGAACAGGGCCCAGCAGTCCTCTTCCATCCCCAGGAGAGAAAGTGGAGCCCACCACTAGCTGGCCAGGCTACCTGGGCTGCCCAGGACTGGGGTGGGCAGCTCCACCCCACCATGTGGTCCCTCACCTGGCAGCAGGGCCATGCAACCCTTCTCCCCTCCTTCCTGGGGCTGCCCTATGCTCAAAGCATGCCTCCCCTCCCCCCTGACCCAGGAAAGGTGACCGGAGAAGACCCCCCACCACACACACACACACTCCTGGGAATCAAGACATCCTTGCCCCAGCCCCTCGTCAATGAAAAGCGTGCCGTGTTTGCAGCAAAGCCTGAGCTGGGACCTTTCTTTCTTCCCATCTACCACCTTGACCTCTTCCCTCCCACCCCCCTCTCTTTCCTGCCTCCCCTCCTCCCAGCCCCTTCCCCGGCTTTCCTCCCTCCCCCTGCCCACCCACCCTCAAGCAAGAGCAGCACATACTAGACCCCGGCTGTGGTGAGGGCCACCAGCGAGCGGGCAGGGGTCACGTGCTCCACCATGGCCCCCAGCGACCGGTTGGCCGCCCTCTGGATGAACTCGCTGGTGTTGCCCATTTTCTGCAGCAAGCATCGGGCAACCTCCTCAGCCTCCTGGTCCATGGTCCTCTTCAAGGTCCGGAAAAGGTCGCCCAGGGTGCCGATGGCCAGGCGGGACACCTTGGAGCGGAGGTTGGTGACCTTAGAGAAAGAGGAAGAGGAGTCCTTCAGGACAGCTGGACCCTGCCAAGGGATCCCCAAGGGATACCAAGGCTGGGGCCTGCCACTTCAACAAGCCACCTCCACCCTCAGCCTGGGCCCCAACCTTGCCAAGATAGCAAGAAGCCTGCAGCGCTCATGAGTTCATCGATTCTATTGGTTTATGATCTGAACGTGGGCCCCTTTGGTCCACCAAAGCCCTTCCGCACACCGTACCCCTCTGACCCCTCACAAGGACTGCGGCAAGTGGAAATGCTATGTCCCATGGGCAGAGAAGATCTTGGGCTTCGGGAAATTCACACGGAGGGAAATAGGACCAGAATGACATTCCCTAACTTACAACAGAGGGAATCTGGAAAGCTGGCATTCCACGGTAGGATGCCCTTCACTTAGGTAAGTTAGAGATAACATCCAAGTACATTATCCTGCTTTAAATATCATTCCCACAGATTCTCCCTTCAACAGCTATGCTGCCTTCAAGTGAGCACACAGTTGACTATATCTCCCTATAGTAGCAGACATTATCTCTTTTTTCCATGCCATCCAACCCTCTTAGATCTTCCCCCAATGCAGACATTGGGTTTTCTCACCTTTGAGTTTAGGGACCTTAATGTCGATACCACCCACCTTTAGATGCATATAACTACTGAATATGCATGTCTTATGGCTACCTATAAATGCCCCAAGATAGTAAAGGCCGGGAAATAGACTTATGTACATATATTTATAGGTTTAGTATTAAGGTAACAGATGGACATTGGGTCTCTACTCAAGTACTCCCTCAACGCAAGAACACTTTGTTCCATTAGCCTAGCATTCCATGATGTTCATCTTTCCGACACATTCACTAAAGAAAAGTGGGTTCATAAGCAAATGTGGTGAAGAAAGCTTATGGTGCCTGGTTATCAAAAGATATAGCATCCAGGGTCTTAAAGGCTGGAAGACAAACAAGCAGCCATTTAGCAGGAAAGCAACAAAGCCCATGTAGTACACCAGCCTGTGTGATCATGAGGATCAGATATCAGGCATCAAAGACCCAAAAAAAATCCTATCATTACAAATGAGGGGGAATGCAGAATGGAAACCCAAAGTCCATCTGTAGACAATTGGACATCCCTTAAAGAAGGGTTGTGGGGAGGAGACGTGCCAGTCAGGGTGCAGCGTAGCACTGATGAAACATACAACTTTCCTCTAGTTCTTTAATGTTTCCTCTCCCCCCTCCCCCACCACCAACACGACCCCAATTCTACCTTACAAATCTGGCTAGACCAGAGCATGTACACAGGTACAGATAAGATCTGGAAACAGCGGGAATCCAGGACAGATAAACCCCTCAATGGTCAAAATTGAAGGGTAGCCATACCAGGAGGGAAAGGGAAAAGCGGGGGCGTGGGGGGGCAGAATGGGGGAACTGATCACAATGATCTACATATGACTCCCTCCTTGGGGGATAGATATAAAACAAAGTGGGTCAAGGGAGTCATCAGTCAGTGTAAAACATGAAAAAATAATACTAATTTATAAATTATCAAGGCTTCATAAAGGGGGGGGGGGATGAGAAGCTGATGCCAAAGGTTCAAGCAGAAAGAAAATGTTTTGAGAATGATGATGGCAACAAATGTCCAAATGTGATGGATGCAATGGATGGCTGGATAGATTGTGATATGAGTTGTATGAGCCCCCAACAAAATAAATAATTTAAAAAAAGATTGTCAAGGCTGGCGCTCACTTCTCCCTGTTCCCCACGGTGCATGAAGAGGAGCGGAGGTGAGCATGCTGCCGTACAATGTGTCTGACTCCTTTATTGCACGCTCTCTCCCCTATCTTCCCTACCCTCCATGACTTTACTATCATCTCATACATTATCGCCGCACAGTTGTGCCTACTGGCTCTTTGGTGGTTGGAGGCTGGCTCCCTCTGACACCGACTGGGCCACAAGCAGAAGGGGCAGAGCAGAGCACAGCCCAGCCCAGGCTGGGGAGGGTGGGGGGCGGGGTGTCCTCTGTGTCACTGCCCTTCACTCCTCAGGAGCCTGTTCCCAAGAGCGAGCAGGGCTGGGCCAGGCCGGGCCTCTACAGGGATAAAATGCTTCTTACTGCTCCTCCAGCACAGCCTAGGCCAAGCCCCAGAGTTGTGGGCATGAAGCCTTGGGAAATGCCACAGCTACCCTGAAAGCGGCCCAGAATGTCCCCGCCCCGCCCCCAGCAGAGGACCACAGGACATAGTGGCAACTGGCCGTGCCAGCTTCTGAGGGTTGCAAGACGCAAAGATAGTAAACAGAGAGACCCTCAGCCTCGGTTCTCCAGGGGCCCATCTCAGGGCAGGAGCGGGGAGAAGCGGGCAGGGCGTGCCCGTGCTGAGGGGAGCCCTGTGTACCCTTAGTCAGTCGCCGCTGTGGGAGCCACACCAGGGCTGGGGGCCGGGAGGACACTGCGTGCAGCTTGCTGTCTGGAAGGCCTCACCTCTCCAGTCACGGCCAAGGTCACGTCGTGCAGCCTCCCCGAGAGGACGTCCGAGTGGCAGGCCGCCAGGCGCTGGATGCTCACCAAGCCCTTCTCCTTCATCTGCCTGAGAAGCAAGTCCGAGCTGGGTCACAGGTCTGGAGGGAGGCAGTCCCGGCCCCCGGTGGGCGGAGTCACCATCCCCTCCTCAGGGGTGAGATGACAACAATAACACACTGCCCTGGAGTCTGCTCTCACTCACAGCGGCCCTGCAGGGCAGGGTGGAACGGCCCCTGTGGGGTTCCCAGAGTGGGACTCGTTATGGGAATAGAAAGTCTCTTTCTCCCTTGCAGCAACTGGCGGGTTTGTACTTCTGACCTTGCGGTGAGCAGCTCCATGAGGACCCACTACACCAACAGGGCTCTGGCCCTAGAAGCAGAACTTTCCTGTCACTCTCCCTTGGACCCGATAGAAGCTGGCCTCGGTGGTGTGGGTGCTGCTTGCCAGTGGATTCAGACTCAGAAGGAGCCCGTGGGGGATAGTCCAGCATGGCCCCACAGAGGTCCTAGGCTACACCCTTGATGGAAACATCAAGGCCCCCTCCTCTCTCAGAGGCTCGAACCAGCAACCTTTCGGTTGGCAGGCAAGCCCCTCACTGTGGCACCACCAGGCTCCTGCTTGACGTCGCTAGTGTTAAGTCAAAGTCAGTCCATGTGGCCCCGGGCTTCCACTCAGCTTTGACTGTGATGGCATCAGGGCCCGCCCCGCATGCCCACCCTCTGGAGCCTGGCCCAGGCAGGACACAAAGCTGAATGTCCTCCAAGAACAGGGCCTGATGGGTGGGCACAGAGGACCAGGGAGGACTTTGCACACTGGACTGGGCACCCCGTCAGCCAGCTGCTCACCGTGAAGATGGTGTACTCCACCCCACCGCCACCCCTGCCACTAGGGACGCCTCTCAGATTCCATTCCCTGGGACTCCTAGAAGCCGAGAGCTGGGACCTCGCTGCGGCCCAAGGCTCTGGGGGCAACGCCATATGTGCCAGCCACAGAAGAGGACACAAGACTGCCTGCAAAGTCTCTGAGGAAACTAGAGCTCACCCCCCCCCCCCAAGACAGGCAGACAGACAGACAGACAGACAGACACACACACACACACACACACACACACACACACTCCTTCCCATCTACACGGGCTGCGGTGAGCAGAAAGCAGGGGGCAGGAACGATTCCACAACGCTGGCCCCAGTCACAGTGCACAGGACCAGCTGGGCCAGGGTCTCCTCACCAGTCGTTGCTATTGAGGCTCTGCAGGGCATCCATCAAGCCTAGCTCTGGGTTTGAGAAAGGCCTGAGCTCCTTCAAGGCTCTGAGATCCATCTCCTCCTCCTCGTCGTCCCATTCCGGAGACCCCAGGGTGAGCACTGCAGGTAATGAGTTCGCTGCACCGAGAGGGAAGAAGCACAGCCCTGTCACCAGGAGGACAGCAAGAGCCCAAAGTCCCGGCTCCCTGCCCCACAGCCTCTGCCCCAGGCCTGGCCGGAAGCACGCAGACCCTCTGACCAGAGCACAGGTGGGTGAGCAGACACTGTGCAGCGCCTCCTGGAGAGCCAAGGAGACCACTAGGTTTTCCTGGCTTCTCCATGTCCACCACACCAAACCTCATTGTTTCCTTGTCACGGAAGGGCTGATGTGGGGCAAGCTGCTCAATGCCATGGGGCCCAGCCCACCCAGTTGGCCACCCACTGTGACCCTGCTAGAACCAAGACCTCTGCTAGTGGTTGAAGGACTCCAGGCCCTCTGCTCTCTGTCCTGTTCACTGGGAGCCTCTGCTGTCAGTTTCTCCTCCTTTGCCCACGCTGTGTCCTTACGTGTAAGGAAGGGGCCCCAAGGCAGAAGCCTGGAAGAAGACTGGAGAGCCGCAAAAGGCACAAACAAGCCAGGCAGATGGGGACTAAGCAGACACATGGCCAAGATGGGCCCCACTGGCAACAGGTTCTTCTCAAATACTCAGATGAAGCTGCCTCGCCTTCCCTGGGACACAGGCTAGAATCTTTAGAATCCTAGGATAAGAAGAGGAAGGAGTGCCTGAACAACACAGGGGAGATGTCAAAGCCCAGGGACCCTGGGGCACCCTCCACGATCCCTCAGACATGGAGCCAGGACACGCAGCCCCCTTCTGAGTCCAGAGCACTCGCTCACCCCGAATGACGCCTCCCTCTCTGACTAGCTCTCCTGAGGGACCAGCCTTCCCAAGGACGGCTTTCACAAAGGGCAGTGTACACAAAGGTCACCATGCTGATCTTCAACTCCTCCTCTTCCTCTTTTTCTTCCTCCTCTCTCTCTCTCCCTCTTCTTTTTCTTCTTCTCTCTGCTGCTGTGTGATCATCCCTTAATCAGCCCCTGAGTTTTACCCTCTGGTGTACAGAAGGTGACATCCAAACTCCACATCCTTTCCTGGACAACAGAGGCCTGGATTGATTGCCATCTGCAAAGCCCTCACACAAGGGAGAGCGTGGTCGGCTTCCTGCTTTTCAGCCCTGCCTGGACCTCGCTGTCTCCTCTCTGTGATTGGATTGCGACCCCCTGCCGATTATGGATTGGAGTTCTGACCCCTGTGCCTGTGGAGGGGACCCTGCTTGGAGGCAGGGTTTTCTTCTATGTTAATGAAGTCATACCAATGCCAAGTGGGTCCTGCACCTCATCACTGCTCAGTTACTTGAAAAAAGAGCGGAAGTGACACAGGGAGAGATGTCACATGGGGATGGGGCAGATGCTTCCACACGCCAAGGAATACAAAGGAACGCCAAGGAGATGAGAAGCCAGGCCTGGAATTCAGACCCGCGGCCTCCTGAACCAGCCTGTTCAAGGAAGACACTTGGGGCCTTTCAATCACAGCTCAAACCTCACTAATATTTCCATCTTGTAGAGAGCCCATAAGGCAGAGAAGGGATTCTGAGATAGAGGCAGAAAGCCCCCCTTCCTCCCTCAGACTGCTTCCAACTGGCCTTAAGTCTAGCAGCCCAACTTGGAACCCATGACACCCCCAGGGCTCCTTTTGGCTACAGCATCACTAAGTAGCCAAGAAGCCACCTGCCAATGGCACTCAGGACCCACCCAGGCTGAGAAGTAGGCACACACGAGAGACGCTCTGAGAGAGCAGGCTTTGTGTTTACCTTGGTTCTCGATTTCTTTTCAGTAGGCTCAGTTCTAATACCTTTTTGCCCGGCAATTTCCAGGCTGGGATGATAGGCTAAGGCTGGGGTGTCCAACTCCATGAAAATGAGCCACGTTGATTCTGTGATTTGACTCGCCCTCGGCAGTTAAAGGGTTCATGGGGGCATTGTGTGTATGGTATTGCCTCGATCTCCCCTACCCACTATTTTCTTCGTAACAATTTTTTCCATTTTCATTTTATTTCAGAGCACCGTGGGCCACAAAAAAAATCACACGGGCCACCAGTGTGACCTCCCCCGGTCTAAGGAAATCCTCCCTGAGAGAGAAAATGTTCTTTACACACACAGGCCAAAGGGGAGGGCTTGGGCAGACCCAGCGGGGCTCACCTCATGCAACCCCCACCTCCTGTGAGCAGGGAGGACCTCACAAGACGTCTTAGGGAGATCGAGATGACCAAGCTCACCATCCTGACATTGTGCCCTTTGCAGCCGGACCCCAAAGTAGAAACCGGGGCAAAAGATCGAGCCACTTCAATGACTCTGTCCTCCGTCAGGAGAGAGGAAGAAGGAGATGAGAGGCGGATTGAAATCCCGCTCCCAGTGAGACTGAGAGAGGAGATTGTTGGCCGGCTGGTGTTCTACCCACTACAACTCCGTCTGAGGGAAGGTGGTCTTTCTTTCCGATGTGCATGCCTGCCACATGCAACATACACACCAGCTGCCGCCAAGCTGGTTCCAACCCACGGAGACCCCACGTGTATCAGTCAGCGTGGAGGTGCTATCCACGGCTGGTCTTCCAGAAGCAGAGTGCCAGACCTTTCTTCTGCAGTGTCTCTGGGGGGAGTTTCCAGGCCAACATTTCTGTGCCTTGTTGAATGCTGACACGGTTTACGGAATTAGACACAAAAATAGGCTGGGCTACAGGTATCTGCAAGTTGTCTCTGACTTACCACAAGATATAACAAATCGTATCTGTGACCATGCCACTTTGCTTGCTTTAATTCCTACAGTTCAACATGAGTAATAAACTGCAGAACATAATGTGTGTGGTCGCTACATCATCTGTTGTCAATTTGAGACTTAGGAGTGAAGGGGTGGAGTTTAGCCTGTCAATCAGATCACCGCTTGATGACCTCATTTGGAGATAAAGAGCTCGATGGAGGTGGGACACACGCTCACTCCCAGAGAGCCACTCTAGGTGACAAGATGCATGGGGCCAGAGGAGCCACGTAGAGACCCCCTGGCCAGTGCTGAGATGCTTCCACTGCCACTGGATCCACAAGACTTTCTACCCACTGGCCTGTGATCTTCCTGCATTCAGCATTATTCCATGCCCATGTGCGTCTAAAGAGGAATTTATGAACTAGTATTGGACAGGTGGGCTAATATTAGAACTTTAGGACTTGATCTGGACTGGACTGGGATGTTTTCTCAGTATTCAATTGCTCTTGTATATAAAGCTCTCTCTTATGCACATATGAGTGTCTCTATGAATTTGTTTCTCTAGTCTACCCAGACAAACACAATATACTGATGTCATTATTCTCAAATGTTCATTTACTGTTCAGAACACTGCTGCTGCATTGATCAGAAAATGAAAAACTACGACAAAGAAAACGAAAATAAAAAGAGGCATTTATTTCACTTTCAGGAGAACCACCTTACAGCAGCCACTAGAAATAGCACCCCCACTGTGATCAGAGGTCACTAGCCAAGGTTTGTGGTCCTGCGAACCATGATCACCTTAAGTGACCTAAGGCATGTGGGTCTCCCATTCACTCTCTACAAAAGGGGGCAACTGGCTAAAACAGAGCAGCCTGAATTGATGGACGGGGAACTGATCTGCTCTGTATGTCTGCATCCAATTCTCAATAAGAAGTTATTTGTGTTTTGTTTTTTTTCTTTTAATGAATTCACTTTTCAAATCGTAAACACACTTCGTTTTTCAAAGAAAATGTATGTCAGGACTTTGGACACGTTGTCAGGAGCGCCCCGTGCCTGGAGTAGGTCATGGTGCTTGGCCCAGTAGAGGGACAGCAAGAAACGGAACGCCCTCGACAAGACTGGGCGGCCCCGCGCTTGCACGATGGGCTCGAGCCTAAGGACGTGTGTGTGGTGGTCACAGGGCCTGGCGGGGTTTCCTTCTGCTGCACACAGGGTCACTCTGAGTCAGAACCGATTGGGCGCAGCACCTACCAACCGCAAGGAGCCTGGGTAGCATGGCCTGGTAAATGTTGGGCTGCTAACCGCAAGATTGGTGGTTCGAACCCAACAGCAGCTCCGATGGAGAGAGAGAGGGAGGCTGGCTGCTCCAGAAAAGATTCCTAGTCTGAGAAACCCTAGATGGGGTGACTCTGAACTGGAATCGATCTAAGGACGGCGGGATCACTGTCGCTGGTGTGGCAATCATTTTTGCTATAAATAAAATAGGACATGTGGCCACAATGAGGACACACCTGCCTCGTCACCCACCCTGCTTATAAACCACAGCCAACGTCTGAAGCCCCTGAGCCTGAAGGAGGTTCACTTTATTCAAAAGGGAGGTGCTGAAGATGACCCCCCCCACACAAGGAAAGACACTCTTCCTAGTGGGATCCCAAGGAAGAGCAGAGAACTGGATTTGGGGGGGGAAGTGGGGAGGGAGAGTCCAAACCATCTGTCTGTAGCAGCAACACAATAGTAGAATGCTGCAGCAAGCCTTCACTAGTTGTACTGAAAGGGGGTCTGAGCCAGGCTGTTCGTTTTCAAATGCTTTTGGGTGGTAAAGGCTGGCCTGACACTCTCACATGAATGTCTAGTGTACAAAAACCTTTGGTCAACTAAAAGCTCCTCTGGCAGAGGGGGTGAGGCTTCTGACCTCTGTCCTTTGGCACCTCTCCCCAGTGAAGCTTTAGGGCTCCCCTGAGCTCCATTAGTACCCAGCATTATTAAACCCTGGCAGGCAGGAAACCGACATGTTTCCCAAACTGTCTCCTTCTGGAGATTCTGGCTACTTCCGCAGATGCTATTCCCTGGCACCATGGGATCAGTGTCCTTAAGGTCCGTCTCAGGCTGGACACACCTGTCTAGCCATCTATCACAGCTGTGATGGCCCAGAGCCTCTGCCCAGGCCATAGATACATGTGAGTCCCAGGCACTGTGTGTGTGTGTGTGTGTGTGTGTGTGTGTATCTCATGAGGTGACCTCCACTCCAAGACACCCACCCCTCGTCCACCAAGTGGAAGCAGGGCAGCCAAGTTCATGTAGGCGGCCCTTAAAGCAAGCAGAATCCAAACCCTGGGAGGAGAAGCCCTGCCCCAGCAAGTCCACCTGGGCCCCACCTGAAGCATGGCGGGCAAAGCTGGGCTCCTGCTTGCTGACGGGGATGCTGGGCAGGGAGGACCGGTTGGCGCGCTTCCTCAGGGTGAAGCCGATGTTGCTTCTGCGGGGGCTGCTCAGTCCCGTGGGCACAGACTGGGTCCCGCTGCCCCGGAGAGGAAGGAGGCCTGTGGAGGCAGAGAAAATGCCAGGGCTGATCCAGGCCTGTCTGCCCCCTCCCTGGACGGAGAGGAGCCTGTCTGTGGGTTATGAGAGGGTAGGAGCGGGGTCCTGGAGAGGACCTATGGGTAATCTTCCTTTGGGAGGCTGAGAACCCAAGGCCAAGGTGCTCCCCCCTCCTTCGGACACCCCATCCAAGTACCTTCCTTCACCAAGGCTCTGCGGGAGCCCAGGCCCTGGGCAGCGAGCTCCCTCTCCCGTTCAGGGTCCTTGGCCCTCCGAAGTGACTCCATCTCCTTCATCTGCTTCAGCCGCATCTTCTCCTGGGCAGACTTGGAGATGGTGACTTGGATCTGGCCAAAGGGCAAGGGAAACTCCATGACCCACAGAA
>PVJH01024362.1:0-33209 GCA_004026705.1 Nesogale talazaci | reverse complement strand
TGCCTAATCTTACTGAACTGGGTTTGGCTCCTGATCTCCGCCCTAAGCGCTGGGTCTTTCTCTGTAATCAAGTTTGGCCTAATACCAATTGGACAATAAGTCAGGCTAGCCAGAAAATGGCACT
This sequence comes from Nesogale talazaci, assembly GCA_004026705.1. Lineage (NCBI taxonomy): Eukaryota > Metazoa > Chordata > Mammalia > Afrosoricida > Tenrecidae > Nesogale > Nesogale talazaci. The sequence continues at coordinate 33,085 of PVJH01024362.1, read as the reverse complement.
TTTGACCTCAAAATTTTTGCCAACAAACTCAAATCAGAAGTCCCACAACTTCAGGTAGTTTTCTTTCTTTACTCCCATCCCTCTCTGTTACACCTGTCACCCTGCTCAAGTTCTCTTAACCACTCTCATAATCAGGCCCCTGACAATACTTCCTCTCTCCTCTTTCTCCACTCCCCCTGACTCTTTTTCTGTACCCCAGTAAAGTCTCTGCCATATTCTGGGTACCCCTTACCATCACTTCCTTTTGCTACCCCCTCAACTGTACCAAAACTGAAGTGACTGTGCCTCTGACACCTGTCCCCTCCATGGAACCAAACCTGGAGTCTCTCTCTCATCCCCCTTCCCAGCTCCCACCCTACTCGGCCTCCCGGAGGCAAAACCCACAGCCTGGCAAGCCCCTCACTCACTGCCTTTGGAAGAAGTAATTGATTATTTCTCACAGCAACCCCCCCCCCCATTACCTTTATTTATTTTTTTCCTACCACTTTTATTAAGGAGTTCCAATACCTTACTCAGGCTTGCAACCTCATTAAGCCTCAAACCCCTATCCGCGACCTGGTGAACTTGGCATTTAAAGTTTTGAATGCCTGAAAGGAACAGGCAGGAGTTGCCTGCAAACCCCAGGCTCACCAAAAGACTAATTAGCAAACCCAGGCCTTCATCTCTGCTGTCTGGCCTGTAGAAAGGCAGAAGACTGCTGCAAAGAACAGCTTTCATCACCGGCCACCAAGGTGTTGCTTCAAGTGCAGCCAGGAAAGTACTGGACTAAACACCGCCCCTAGCCCCGACCACCCAGTAAGCCTTGCCCAGTGTGTGGTCAGCAGGGCCACTGGAGAAGCGACTACCTCTAGCTGCCCAGGGTCTATCCCTCCAAACTCAGACCTTTCATTGAGTTTTTTCAACGTGATGGTCAGTGAGTAACAACTCCTCAACCACTGACAGTGAGAACAGAGGATCAGGTTTATGATGCTGCCGTCAAGTGGCTGAAATACAGTGGGCCCAATTGCCAGCCTTTTATGGTTGAAATCCTTACTGAAGTCAGATTTCCTCTTCTATCAAAGACTGAATAAAACTGGATAAACTGAACCGTGTATTTAAGACAATCCTGAATGCCTTGCTCTTTCCAAAAAAACCAACACACCTTTTCTTCACAGGTTCAATCTGGTACTGGCTTGCTGCATCCAACAAAGACCACACCTTGCTTAAACAATAGGGTTTCCGTGAACGGCAACAAATCCCACGAGTTGTTCAGTAATGTCAGGTTCGGCATCTTTGGGTTCTACTTCAAAGGACTTTGGTTCAAGCACGACAGTTCATGCCCTCGGATAGAGATTCATATCTAGATTCTGCTCAGGAAGTTCTGTTGCCCATCACAATGAACCAAGGCCCAAACTTGGATGTGGACACCTTATGTAACTGGCACTCAAATCTCCCAAGAAAGATCCATCACAATAGTCCAGTGCTTCAATCCACATATGTACTTGGTAGCCACAGATGACTTCACAGAGTTCAGTTCCTTATCCCTGCCTCTGTGATGTCTTATCTTATGGAGGAGCCTCAGGTCTTGGGGCATAGGGTTCCAACAATTCCTATATAACCTGACTTTGTATGTGCAAATACCCTAGGTCTCTGCAGTACTCACCATTTTGTAGCTTGAGTGTCTTGAATTCAAACCAATGCCCTCTCTAAATAAAAGCAGCAGAGCCGCTAGGACATTTGGGGTCAGGGGGATGAATATGGTTCACACACCAATTAGAAGTTGAAATCCTTACAGGGGATACAATGTGCAAGACAGTAGTACCAGCTTTCTAGCTCCCTAGACTGGACTGTATTTCTTTTTGTCCAATCTTTATTCTTGAACATAAGGTTCACCATTCCACCCTATACTGTACTATATTTCTCTTTGTAACATCTTTATTCTTGATTATAAGGCTCATCATTCCACCAGTCTTCATGACAAGGTTCAACTCAGGGCTCTAATTGGTTGGTTTCAGAACAAGGTTGGCTTCCAGGATCCTCCTTGAGCAACATTCTTAATCTAAGTTTGACTAAGTTTTAGTCCTTCCAGAAGACTGTTAGCTTCTGCCAGGAAGCTCAAGACATCCAACCAAGAATGATCCACCAACTTACCACACAGTATAGTCTGATGTGAGAGCCATGCCTGTTCCAAATGTCAACATTTTGAATGATCTGTCTCCAGGCTCACCTGGGTCTTGAGTGCAAACTTTGAGCTGAAGAAATGCAAGAAGTCTTGGGGAGGAGGCTCTGCTGGAGGAACTTCAGCAACCAGGAGCTCAGGCTGCGGGTGCTTTTCCAGTGTACAGGAGAATAGGCTCTGCGCTGTCTACTTCTATAATTCTTAAAGGAAGCATATGCCTAGCCTGGTCCTGTAGGGCACTAGCCGTAAACGCAGAACTGAAGAACATGTGCAAAGGTTTGCACATAAAGTCATATACATAAGACATTCTCTGAGAGCATCCTGGAGAGGTGTCCCCCTCTACTTCCTAACATTGGACTTCATAATGCCCAATGTTGCTTGCTCATTTCTAGACCCATGGGATCCAATCCTTCCTAGAAGCATTTGGTCTTGGCTAGTAAGGAGAAAAGCACTTACTGTCATCTATGGAAGGCTAATGCTTAAAAAGCACAAGAGACAGCACTGAATGGAAGATCGTGGACTTGGAATCCAGCAGGCCTGAAACCAAATGTTTGTGCTGCCACCCCCTCCCTGAGGGTTTGCAGGTCCGTGCACACACAGCTTGAGTTGGTTTCCTCCCTCCACTGTAAAAATGGAGATACTAAAAACCCACTTCATGCCTTGTCGTCTAAATGAGACATCATTTGGACAATATCCTTCACATAGTTATTTCCTGAAGTGGTATCTTTTATGAGTCTCGGCTCTTGGCATCAGAAGGCTTTTTCCTTTTAAGCAGGCTTGTGTTTAATTTAGAAGATACTGGTCTCCATAGACTAGGTTCTTGTTTTGGGCTAATGGGAAACTTGGAGCCAATCTCCAGCCCGTGTTGAACAACGCTACAGGGCCATGTGTGTACACCAAGTTTACTCTCGGTAACCACACTCTCAAATGCTTTACCCTTAGTTTAAAAGTTCTTGGTTGGGGTGGCATTACTCATGCTCTGTCTGAAGAGAACCAACTTCTTACAACGTTCCTCAAACCTTTCAGTTTGACAGTACTATTGGCCTGGCATGGACCCTCCCCTCCCCCTCCCCCTTCCATAGCTTTCTTTGAACTAATGAGGCATTAAACTCGTCTCCAGAAATGACTTGGCTTTCTAAGAAAGGAAACACAGCAAATATTAAGTAGTTGGAGTCCCAAGTCAAGAAAGCAAGAACTCCTTAGGTGATGATGGCCAAACAAATCCAGCCCACACAAAGTGACATTACCAAGATGGTTAGATTTGGGGTCCAGGATGGGAACAGATAAGAGTCCTGGATAGGGGAGATACCATCCTATGATTCATGATTATGGATAATTTCATGAGTATGTTTATCTATCTATCTATCTATCTATCTATCTATCTATCTATCTACCTATCTATCATTTATCACACATGCTTCACCTCAGTCTAAAGGTTATTGTGAGTCTCAGATAAACACGTTTAAAGACCAGAACAGAGTGCAGGTGGATCCAAGAGCTAGCCCACTGGACCCCTGGGTACAGGCTCAGAAAATTTTCAGAGGGGAACACAAGAGGAGGTTGGGAAAGACCAGCTTGTCCAAGCAAGCAGAGTTCAACATGAGATGTTTTCGGTTGGGAAAACATCTCAGAAGCAGATGTGACACTGCAAAGAACAGCCTCTTAGAGAAATAGAAACCACATTATTGGAATTACTTTAAAAAGATCATCTTAGGGAACATTGTGATGGTTTACCCTGGATCCTGTGGGATGGGCCCCCAAGTAACACAATCCACCTCTCCCCGCTCTTACACTTCCTGCATTAACAAGCCCTTGACAGGACTTAAGATGGAAGCAGGTCTTTGCATTCCCTTGCTTTGACATGTCCTAACTTTGCAGCCAGGCTAACTTAAGGCTTCCACTCCTGCATTGTGGTTTAAAACCATTAAAGGGGGGGGGCAGGGAGAGAAAGAGGATGTTCCATCCAAGTACAGTAGACCACATCTCTGAGTGCCAGACTGAGTTGGTCCTTGGAATCCAGGAAGTCGCAACCCATAGATCCCCAAGCCTAAAGCCTGACTGCCTCTCTTCAAAGCTCTCCCCTTGGAATGGCCTTAACCATTTGGGCCGTTAGCGTGGGAGAACTTTCTTTAACCCTGGGGTCATTTCTGGCGACTCAGTGCCCTAGATGTTGTCTGCAGTTGAGCCCCGATTCCCCACCATGGACCTCCCTCGTCTGTTCCCAGCCTCGTCATCGTGTTGGATCTCCCACCCACTCTTCAGTTCAGCCGCATGGGTCTTCTTCCGGTCCTGCTTACCCCCCATCACCACCCTGGCTCACAGGTGTCTCACATCTCGCTGCGCCCCCACTGCGGGGAATCCCCATGCTATTGGTGAGTCCTGTCCTCCCCAACTTTCAGCCCAAAGGAGGGCTCTTAAGAGGGGGGGGGGGGACACATACAAAACAGGACACTTCATCCAGAAGGGATTAAATCTCCAGACTCCTGGAATTGAAAATGTAAGGTGGGAAGTGTGCCTGAAATTGTGAAGTGACTCTTTGCCTCCAATTCCACCCCCTGCACCTTCAGCAGAGGCCCACAGACACTTCTGCCAAAGGATTCTCTTGAGGGAAGACAGAGTCACAGTCAAGATAGCATACCTAATTGCCATGGGGACCCATGCCTCTTTCTGCTGCCAGACTCTAGGCTGCCAGGCTTATGTCTTTAGACAACAGAGCCAGAACCCTAAAGAAGTTGTCCTATTCACCTCTTCAGCCCATTTTGACTGCATAGATGTTGCCTGTGAGTCAAAAGGAGGTCCTAGAGGTAAGCAAAAGTCATCCATCAGAGTCTGAGTCACACTTGGTACCCTTATGCTTTGCTCAGTGACCTTGGGTCGATCCTACAGGTGAGCTTGACCCGTAAAGAAGAGACTATTCCAACCTCCTGTGGCTTGTGGGATTCCAATGGCAGGTTAGCCAATGGAGTCATTAGGTTCAATGAACCACCATCATGCCAAAAAGTCCTTAGCTTGTTTTCAGCATAAGCACCCTTCCTTCTGAGGACGTCTCCCTTTGGAGTCTTAAACCCGCAGGCCCCTTACTCACAGATCTGTCCTTCATAGGACACCGCCTTTGGCAATCTGTGGAATAAACATGTTTCCGTCAAGTGTGTATCCGTTGGTTCTGGCTTACAAGGATACTCATTTGGGGCTAGTGAGTGAGGTCCAAGGAGAATCAAAATTTCTAGTCCCAATTCTGCCCAAAGCAATTCTTTTTACCGGGAAAATCTCTATAGACAGATTGAAGGTCTTCAAGTAGGACATTCTCTGGTTACAAGGGAGAGTCTTGATGGCTAACCCTCTGTTTCCTAACTTCAAGCATCTGTCATGTGAGGGAGGCATGCACTTATGTGTGCTTGATGAGAGATATTGGAACAGCCGAGTGTCCCCCTGATACCCACTCCCCACCCCACTTCCCCACTCTTTCCTGCAAGGGCCCTGAGGAAGTTGCAGGACCAACAGAGAAGCAGAACGAGGAAAAGAAGGGCCACCGCAGATTAAAAGTCCGATGCTTCAGAACAGAACTCCAACATTGTCCTGAAATGGACACCTTTCTTTCAACCCTGAGGACGACTGCCCAAATGGATAATCTGGGATCCTGTCCCTATTCTGAGGAAAGGATGAGCAAATGTCACCGTTGTGCAATGGAGAAGATGGAACTCCAGAAGCTAATTTTCAGGGAGGCTACCGTAAATATCTTCCCCAATTTCAGCTCCATCAGGAAGGGAGGTTGAGGATCCTGGACACGGACCCATTGGGAAGAATGAGATAACACTCTGCACAGGAGATGGATACAATGAGAATGAAGACCGTAAATAGGGGCAATGAAGACATCCAAGGACAACAATCCATAAAAACCAATGGCTTCTCTCGATAGAGAACCACATCCTGAAGGTGTGCTCCTCCCTGACTCAGATTGGTGGGCTAGCCTGCTAATCTTGTTTAACCTCCTGAATCCCAGCCATGGAAAACAAGGCCTCTCAGGACGAACCCTAGGCTTGGAGTCTATAAATCATTTATTGTCCCAATGGGAACATTGTCACCAGCATTCCTTTATATCAAACATTCCTTAAAAGTTGGTCCCGTGCTAGCAAAAGCACATTTTGTTTCTCATCTGTAGAGCTTAGCTATCTGACTCATGACTCAATTATGATGCTTCATGCTTCTGACACATCTCCTCCTCATGCTTAATGCTACAATTCTGCCACATTCCCTAGAACTTGGGACGACAAAGGCCTGGGCTTTTTTTTCTCTCAAGTTCTTTGCCAGCATCTAAAAGGGAACAGGACCTGGTGTTGGGTTATTACTGAATCTTGGACTGACAATACAGAGGTTGACTAGTGCTGCCCTGCCAAATGATCAATATGCAACATGCAAGTTTTTAGGAACACAATGAACACAGAAGGCACATTAGCAGCCTCACTCCCAGTTTAGAAGAATGGAGAGCATTCAAGGGCAGAAGAGAAAGATTTGAAACCACATTAGAAACCCTAGAAGAATCCAACAGAAATCCCAATGATGTGTTACACCACTCTTTCTCTTCAAAATGCCCTCAAAGGAAGCTACTTCTGTCTCACCAAAACAATGTCCACAGCTGCTGTGATGAATACCCTCATTTCATGTCAATTTGATAACAGTGGGCTGGTGGAAGTTAGCCTGTCAATCAAGGTTGCAGTTTGGTGACCTTATTTGGAGGCACGGATGAGATCAATGGTTGTCTGCCTTCACCTTCCTGCTGGCAAGCCACTCGGAGACCTGAGAGCCACGGCTATTGGATCCACAAGACTTTGCACTCACCAGCCCTGAGCTTCCTGCATGCTGCATTACTGCACGAGGCTACATGAGTCTGAAGAAGGATTTATGGACCAGTATCAGACTGGTGCACTTGATCTGGAGATTGGGATGTTTAATCACTATGTAATTCTTGATATCAGGCACACTCCTAAACATATGCAAATATGCACGGATTTTGTTTCTCTAGTCAACTTGGCCTAGTCTGCCAGTCAAAATGCCGACTGCTCGAGCCATCAGTTGGCTTTATAAGACACTGGAATCCACAGCTGGCTCCACTGCTTCCATCAGGATCGCAGCCTTGGAAACCCATGCCTGGAGGAAGAGGAACAGAAATTGGCAACACTGACAGAAGTGAATTAAAACTTGAGCTGTCTTTAATGGCCCCATGGATTCTAAGAACAGAAGCAACAACCAACTTGCACAGTATAATGAGGAGGGAAGATCACGTGTTTCATGGGGACATTTATGCCAAAGAAAGAGGTTGGCTTATCTGAAACCCAAATCTAACTGGACATCCCATATTTTAGTATTCCTGTTCAGGCAACCCTAGGACTACAGAGACCGTGTGTAAAGTGTTGCTACTTGGGGCTAGGTATCTTAAGGACAAATTGGACCCTCAGAGCGCAGATGTGAAGGACTGCTCAACCTGGGAGCTCTTCTCCACATTAGAGGGAGGTGTGGCCAACCTGGAAATACACAGTTCAAATCTATGGTCAAGGAAGGCCTCTCTCCCCAGCCATAAGAAATGCAGTTAACCAACAGCCTCAGTGGCTATCTCTTTCAGAGTCTACCTTGGTTTCCAAGTCAAAGACACAGTTCTTGGATCTTTCCAAGCCAGTGAGAGTAAGGACTAAGCAGGCATTGCCATTCTTGGGGCAGTCTATAACTGAGCTAGGCAGTAGGGGAGAGCCTAGAGGTCCATGCATAAAGCTCCGTGCTTGTGAACAAACCTAAGAGCCCATACCTCCTGCTTCCTCTTTTCAAAGACATTATCTTCCCACTAAACCTTTGGGCTCCCCACAAGTGCCATCTCTGCCTGCTTCCTTGAGAACCCAGCCAGCACCAGGAACAGACGATGTGTTAGAGTTCAAAACCAAGACCAGACACCAGAAGTTACAAGTCAACTTCAGGGCAGAAACTAGTCTTGAGAGAGAATGCCCATCTCACCTCACAGGGAACCAACAGGCACCTTTAACTACTTCTCTGGGATAAGAGAAGCAATGTCTATTATACCAGTTAAGGGCCACCACTATACTTGGTGTGGACGCAACCCAAACAAAACCAAGCCAAACAGAGCTGGTTCCTACTCAAACCCCTATAGAGGGCAGAGCAGAAGCTTCCCCGTTGAATTTTCATGGCTGTAAAATCTTCACAAGAGCACGAAGCCTCATTTTTCTTCTGTGGAAGAGACCAAGAGGTTCTAGCTGATGACTTTGCAGTTAGCAACTCAACAGTTAAACTCCTTTGGTGCTGACACATCATAAAATCCTCTAGAATACATGTCCTGGTACTATTTCTGCCAGTGACAGGATGGGTAAAAAGTTGGGAGCAAGTGTGACTTCCGCAGCTCACCAGCAATGCTCCACTGAACATAACTGTACACAGTCCCCATAGTGACACTGTAGTTATTCCAGTGATGGGAGCGGGGCATCTCTACTAGAATTTTTCACTGTCTGGCGATTTATTAGGGTGTCTCTTGGGAGAGCAGGTTAAAACAAAGTTTCTAGATGCCACTGGCTCCACAGAGCAAAATGTTAAGGCTGGAAAAAGCCTTCTTCCAGAGTTTCTACTTGAAGAATTGAAACCAACTGGACTTAAAAATTACTTACATCCCAAGGGATAACTCACCAGGTCATCATTTTGAAGGGGGAAGGTCTTTCGGGTTTTATTTTATTGAGTGCACATGCATTAGTAAAATGTGGTTTTCTCTATGTAGCATTTAGGGATACATATTGCCCCGCTCTCTTACGTGTACCTTCTCATCAACAAACTCATTGGCCTCTGAGGTCGCCAGTGAACCCAACAAGAGATATCTTTGGAAAAATCAGAAGAGCTCCCAAATATGAGAAGTGAGATCATCCAAGATGCTCAACAAGTTCAATAGAGGTGAAACCCCAAGAGAAACACCCCCAAGACATAGCATTGTTGATCTTACCCGCTAACAAGATAAAGGCTTTTGAGAGCAACACAAGATAAGGGAAATGTCACAGAGGAGTTTCAATGAGATTAAGTGTCGATTTCTCACCAGCAACTAAGCAGGCAGGGAGGTAATGAGATGACATAGAAATCAGGGGCATTTGGAACCAGAGATGAAGTCCTCTCTTTAATGAGACAGTCCACCAGTTTAAAAAAAAAAACACATCAAATTGTAGCCCACCATCACAATGGCTCACCCATTTGAGTTTCAGTGACTTCTGTTTGTGGTTCACAAGGTCTTGCAAAAGTGGTGTCCTCCTCTCAAACCAGCCAGGGAATTTTTTTTGTTTTTTTTTTTTTGGTAATTGAGCAGGGAGAGAAGTTACAAACTGATGTGTGGGAGAAGTCTGGAAATTGCAATATGAACATGCCATGAAGCATGAAGGTCACCCAATGCCATGGAATATACCAAGGTGACTAATTTGAAGTGAGGCTACTTGCATTTTTTAAAAGGCAGAGAGAAAATTTCAGTGCTCTAACCCAATCTCTCAAGATGCCATTGGAACTTCCAAGTAGACATGGAAGCTTCATTACATGGGTTTTATCGTCCCTGAATCTCAAAGTAAGTGGTATTAACCAATGAGGTTGAACAGTGAAGAACAAGGTTTCTGGAAGAACAACAGCAAGGCAAAGTGCTTAGTGGAATGGGAGAAACCCAAAAAAGCTCTCTCAAGAGGGGAAGACACATTCAAAACAGCAATCCATCCAGTAGGGATTAAAGTTCCAGCTCCTGGAATTGAGAATGTAAGGTGGGGAGCGTGGCTGAAATTGTGAAGTGACTCTAATTGCCTCCAATTCCACCCACTGTACCTTCCACAGAGGCCCACAGACCCTTCTGAAGAAAGGGATCTCTAGAGGAAGATAGGGATGCTCTCTTGACTGTGGTTCTCATGCCGTGGGGATGGGCCCGCAGCCTCTTTCTGCTGCCAGGCTCTCAGGTTGCCAGTCTTATTTCTTTAGGTTTGTGGCTCTGTTGTCTAAGCTTGTTCTAGTCATCTCTTCAGCCTCCTTTGACTGCATAGACGCTGCCTGCAGTCGGAAGGAGATCATAGAGGTAAGCAAGTGCATGATCACTTTGAAAAGTCAACCATCTGAGTCTGAGCCACATTTGGTACCCTTATACTTGCCTAGTGACCTTGGGTAGATCCTACAGGGAACTTGACCCATAAAGAAGAGACTATTCCACCTCCTGTGGCTTGTGGGATTCCAATGGCAGGTTAGCCAATGTAGCCATTAGGTTCAATGAGCCACCATCATTCCAGAGAAGTCCTTAGAGAGCCTGTTCTCCATTTCACCCCTCCTGGGTGTCCATAGCCAGTGCTCAAAGACCCGTAGTCAGTGGGAAGTGATTGCACAGAGACTTCAGGAGTGCTGGCTGAATTACAACACATGCAGCAAGTGGAGAGCCAAGGGCCACCATACCTCAGTTTGATGGATTGTGTGGCCCCCTCTAAATAGGTGCTTTACAATTCCAGGCACGGAGGGGTTAGGATGCATAGTGGGTGGGTTTATTGAGCCAACCTGGCCAATAAACATGTGGGATAAGGTTGTAGTTTAATTGAAGGAGAGAGATAAATGGCTCTCCTCGCCTCGCCTCTGTCTCTTGCTCACTGACAATCGGACACTAGTGTGCTGCTGCCCTAGCCAGTTCTCTGCCTCGACTTGTGAGCTACGATGCTACCTGTGGGACACCCAACCCGTGGACCCTGTCACTGTAGTTTGAGGTTTCTGCGAGACTTGCTTCGACACACTGCTGGTGCCCACATCATGTGAGCTGGGTACTGTCAGATGCTGTCACCTGGCTGACTGTTGGTGACCTACCCTGCTGTTTGCTGCCTGGGGACAGATTGCCCGAATTGCTCTACAGAAGACTCAGCAGTCTGCTTCCTTGAGTTGTACCCAGCAGCCCTCGTGAGTTGAAGGACTGCTGGTGTAGTAACAGTCTCATGGAAGTGAGTTGAACTGAGTCTCTGTACTGCTGTGTGGTCTAATTAGCTTTTATTTCTTCGTTTTGTATCGATCCATACATATGCATATAAAATCATAAGTGTCCCGGTTTTGTTTCTCTGGAGAACCCTGTCGAACATGGGTGGGAACAGCACAGTTTCCCGCTTCTTTCCTGGACTCCCCATTTCTATGTGCTCTCTTGAGATAAGAGGTTAAAACAAGCAAGCGAGGAAGCTGAAATGGGGGAAAGATACCTTGGAAACGGCATGAAGATCACCCGGGAAGCAGCAGCTCAGAAGAGAGGGGGCCTTTCCACCCCACTAAGAGAGAAAACCTTCACCCTGGGTTGGGACAGGGCTCTACCTCCTGCTGACCCCTGCCCTCCGCCCCCCCACTCCCTGCTCCCAGACCTCTGAATGAATTCTGCCTGCCCCTGTCGCCCTGAGTGCAGACATTGATTCTAGGACTCATTGTTGCCCCATCTCAGAGTAGGAGAGACTTCTCCCCATCACTGGACCTGTGCCAAAGTGTGGCCAGTGATGGGATTGATGCTGGGACACACACACACACACGCTCCGTCCTCTGCCCAGGCCATCCCTGACAGAACTGCTTCCACATTCAGGCTCCCAGGGAACCTCCTTCCCATTTTATGCTGAACCCTCCTCCCTGAAGACACTCCTTTTAGAAATGTCCCAACCCCAGCTCATGGGGGGGGGGGTTCCCACCCCATAAACATTCTACCCCATCCCCCAACCTCACAACAGGTATATCTGTCCAATAAAAATGTCTCTCCTATAGCCAGTGCCCTAAGTTTTGAAGTCTGGCCTTGTACACTGTGAGACAATACGTTTCTATTTGTTACAACTCCCCATTTGTGGTATTTCTGTCATGGTGGCTGGAGAGAACCAGGGGTCAAGTTTGCTGATGGTACGAAGGCTCTCTTCATCACAAGGGCTCACACCAACTCACACTGAGGAGTCTGGATGTGAGGCCCAGGGCTAGAACTGGTGGCTAGATCCATAGATCATTGCATGTTGTCCAACTTTAATGACGTTCCCCTGATATGAAAAACATGACCTCCTGGAGAGATGAGGGGCCCTGACCAGTAGACCCTCCAACCCCGACAGCAAGCCTGCACTACCCTCTAAGATAAATGAGAAGGTCATTGAGACCCTTCTCTCAAGGTCACTTACCCTTTGGGTTCTTGGCCATTATTAAGTTCACCCCAACATGCTTCTTAAAAACCTATGGGGAAGAGCAGAGAGTCAAAGTCTGGCCTAGTTGGCCACGTGGATTTCAGCAGAAACTTCATTTTACAGAAGAAGCAAAAATCATGGCCAGAGCCCATCGCTAGGGCAGGAGAGGTAGCCAGGGTGATTCAACGAGAACTGAAAGAGCATCTTGTCGCCATAGGGATGGGGCTCCAGAGTTGAATGGCCCACCAGCATGTTTGTGGCACCAGAGACGTGTCTCCTCTTCAGATAGGAATTCCCCCACTCGGGAGGTCTTTCAGATTTGAATCAGATTGACATCTTGTGTTTTGGTCTTTACCAGCAAATACCCCCCCCACACACACCCCAGCCCTCCCCTGTCTCCATCCCTCCACCCCCCATCCCCTGCTTGTTCTGTTATCAAGCCTGGGTTAGGGGCCAGAATTAAAAGGGCTGTGATAACACTCCCTAAGTGGCAGCAAGCTGTAAACATTCCCACTGATGCTTCTCGATTAGCAGGCTGGGAAAATGCCCGAAGAGGGCCCTAGCTTGTCACCGAGAGACAGGCAAGGGTGCCACACGGAGCTGTTGAAAAGCCAGGCAGTGAGGGCCACCACTGGAGTTATATAAAGCACTTGGCTCCCAGACAAACCCCTCCTGCTGCATCGTGGGTGCGATCTGCCCAGCTGGGTGTGGGCTTACGGTCTGATAGACACGTGTGATGTGGATGCATTCAGAGCCCAGATAAGTTAATGACCTGTTAGTGGCGAATAGTGAGAGATAAAACCACTGAGCAAAAGCCTGCTCCCCCAGCCCGCATTCCAAAGCCACAAACAATTTGCTTTAACGCCTCGGTTATATCCCATCCCAATAGCTTCTCCAGAGGTTCCTGCGTTGCTGCTTCACAACAGAGGGGAGGAGAGGGAACAGAATTAACTGTTTGTTGGACATGACCTGAGGCCATGAATCGGAGCTGAGAGACATAGAAACGAGCCCCCCTCCCTTCTTTCAAGGAGAACCCTTTGACTTTACAGTGCATATGATGACTCTTCAAAAAGTCAGCCTTCAGGGATCAAGGAGTCCAACCCCCAACCTATTGCTCTTGAGGCCATTCCAATCCCTAGAGACCCAACGGGGGCAGCAGAATCACCCAATAAGCCCTCCCACCCTTTACAGAAGCCGACTGCCACATCCTTCTTCTCCTGGGTTTGCATGGCACATCTGCAGCCTAGCAGCTAGAGCACTGGGCCCTCCCTGTGTGCTCGGGGGCTCCTTTTGAAAGAGAAATGGGGAGTACCAGGTAAGCATTAACTCAGAGCTGCTTCCAGGTACCAAACAAGGTCCTGTGAGCAGCAGCCTTGGAAATACACTGGGCACGCTCGTGAAGTGTCTCTGCGACTTACACGGTGTTTGGTGATTGGTCTCTTGATCCATGCTGAGCCAGACACACCTGGCTCGGGTGCTGGAACAGTTAAAGCCCGCCCCGGGAGGAGCCAGATTGGGAGCTTGGACACGCTACACACCGTATCGGAAAGGTTCCAGTTCCCTCCTGGACGATTGCCTGACTGCACCCGGCCTCGAGTGCACAGGAAGGCCACTATCTACACTGGAGAGAGTACATTGTACTTTCCGGAAGACAATCGTGCAACAGCCAAGAAAGATTTAATGGCACATACAGCACACGGTCAGGAGGCCAACAGCCCGGGCCAGGGAATCTGTCCACCATAATAAAAGTACTCGTTCACACAGACACACACACAACCTAACTTAGAAGCAGCATTGTTTAGGGATGGAAGAGATAAAACTAAAAACAAGAAACTCATCCTCACCTGCCACCCCCCCCCACCCTGTGCAATTTGTGGATGAGTTAGTGGACTTATGCAGTCAAGGATGTGGGGTCCACCTATAGTCCAGTGACGACTTTTCAATTCAATAGAAGTCATGAAAATATGAAAACCCCGTCCATAGAGACAGGCCCTCCAAGACTGTACCACACCCATAACTGGCTGGGCAAGTATTGTGAACATGGAATCATTCGAGATAGTCGATTCTAATAACTGTGCCAACCCCCCCCCTCCCCTGCCCACAGCCCACGGGAACTGAAGTTGTCCAGACTCCTCTTGCTGGTCAAGGGGCCATGATTCTACACCATGTGAACCTCAGCTGAGCCCTGGGGAGGATAGCCAAGAGGGCTGGGTGTCCTCTGAACCTGCAGCAACTGACCCGTTGGGCAGATGCTGAAATGGTCTGTTATAAAGATGGAAGCATACTGGCATTCAGATAGGGCAGGCCAGTGAGCAATGGGGAAGTGGGAAGGTTATCTTGAAGTTGACCAAGATCTATGTGAGAGCTCCTAGGGAGGAAGAGACGTCAGAGAAAACCTAGAGGTGTCAAGCAATCCCTCCACTGGAGTGTGCCCTAAAGAAATCAAGACCAGACACACATGCGCACTTAAGCCTATGGCAACTGTCTCCATCATTGCAAGAACATGGGCACCAGCAGCAGCTCCAATGACAGGAATGGATACGCTGGCACATGTATATAATGGAATCGTGGCAAATTCATCTCAAGCATACGGGGAGCAGAAGACTTTGAGGCCAGTCAGTATGGTCTTTCTAGCCATATCCCTAATGTGATGTGATTCTGAACTTTCTAAGTCTATGGCTATGGATCCATTTTGGAGGAGTGGGATGGGGTAGGGATTCAAGACCTGACTTTAGTAGAGGGTGAGTGGGGCCACACTTGGGTTAGTGGTCATCTTGTGACTGTGACTCCGTGTGGATTTAAGGAATGATATGCTACAGCTGAGAGGAGGAAAGCAACTTCTGAAGTGACCAGGGAAAAAGCCTGGCTGATTTTGATTAGGAGGCCAATCTGTCCATCTTCTGCTTCTACCTCACGGAGAATAACTGCGAGATGGAGATCCCTCTGACAGACCCCGAAAACACAGAGGACACGATGGGGCTGGGGGTGGGGCAGGCAGCACTTTCAGGCTGGGAAGCACGAGGAGAAGCAGGTGCAGAAGGAACCGGACAATCCCATGAATGCAGAGATGCACACCAAGAGCTCCACATTGGAGGTGGAGGTGCTGGGAAAGCTGCGGGAGCTGAACTGGCGGCAGGCCTGAGTGGATTGTCAGGCCATGCTGGGGCAGCACTTGTCTGCTTCACGGGCAAGAGGAAGAGAGGGAGGCGGCAGCCCAGTGCAGCAAAGTAAGGAAGCGTGCCCTGTGGGAGGAGTGGCCAGAAGGAGGGCACAGTGCTGGTTGCTAAGCATGGGTGGCCTGGGCAGTAGGTCTCGGCTATAAGACCCAATAGTGGAGAAGACTTCTGTGGGCCGCAGCAGCCAGCAGGGCCGGAGGGGGGAAATGAAAGACTAGTCGGCCAGTGCCTACTGGGAGCATCCGCCAGAGGTCGCAGGTCACAAGTGCAGCAAAAGGTAAAGTGCTCTCTATCAGAGGACACTATTGATATTAGTGACATCACAGAGCAGGATTATTAGAAATCTCCAGGAAGGAAAGGAAGGAAAGAGGGACTCGGGAACAGAGCTGAGACCACTTATTAAATACTATGGAACAGACAGGAGATCTAGCATTTCCCAACAAGAACGGGACTGCATCTAGAATCCCCTAGGAGGATGAGAACACATGGAATAGAAGGCACAGCGCTTTTCAAGCAGCCCAGGCTCAGGGCCAAGAAGTGGCAGTGACAGTGTCCTGACATGTCCATAACTCTGTAGCACTGATCCTAGACTTGTCACAAGGCCCATCAACATCCTTCTGTGACACTCCCTTATGGGTAGACACCAGAGCATTAAGTCTACTCAAGTCTACCTTGTGCTGATGATCCACTTCCCCATGTCCCAAGGACCATCTGCCGGCTGGCCCTGCCCTTGTCAGGTTCAGGATCCTCAAGCATCCAGATGGGGTCCATGGAACTCACGCCTCCCACGGTCATCTGTTCCATGTCCTATGTTGTCCTGGAGATTCCCATAACCCAGCGACTGGTCTCCTTTGATGAAATTCATGTGGAAGTCAGAACATGTATGACAGGGAGCCTGGGTTCCTCATTGGGCTGCTATAACTGCAAGGTTAGCAGTTTGAAAGCAGCAGCTGCTTTGCAGGAGAAAGATGAGGCTGTGTATTCATGAAAAGAGTTCATCGTCTTGGAAGCCCAAAGGGACAATTCTACCCTGGTCCTTCTGGGTTGTTTGGAATCAGCACTGACAATGGCAGTGAGTGGAATGTACATTGATAACATCACTCACCAAGCGACCTTCCCTCTACGTGGGTCCGATAAGAAGTCTACCTATAGGCTCTTCCTGTGAGGAATTGTGAACAGGATCTCCTGGAGAGCCACCCTGCTGTGTAGACAAGAAGCCCTATAAAGATGCAGGCAGTGGGATCTCATCACCAGCAAGATCCAGGAGTCGAGTGTGTCTCTCTTACCCCTGGCCTGGCCTTTTAGATTTCAGACTGCACAGCATCCACCACCCGAGAGATGTCTGGTCAGATGTTCATGAGTTGTTTTGACTCTCAGGAACTCAGCTAATGGGAAGAAACAGACTTCAGGGGGATGGTATGAGGGAAGTGAATGGAATTGTGTCATGGAAGATGACTGTGCAACAATCCTCAACTTCTTGGAACTAGTCTAGTATTCTAAGAAATTACCACAACTGGAGTCCTGGCATCATTTGGTCTTCCAGGGCATATCATCCCCTGGGTTGGGGTGGGGGTTGTCCCTTGCCAAGCAAAGTCATGTTAACTCACTTCAATCCTCATCATTCACCCAGTGCTGGAAGCCTGGTTCCCAGCTCCCTCTCTAAGCCATTTTGAAGTCAGCAGACACAAAGTACAAGGGAATCTGGCAGCTTCCAGCAAGTCACTATATGCTAAGAGCAAAGATGATCCATCCTTCCTGCCCCCCATCTATTCTTATGTATTTTGCAGTGAAAATGCAATGCTGTAGCGAGGATGTCCATTACAAGGCATTATACTTACACACCCCACTGAGAACATGCCTTCACATCCTAGGAGTCACTGAGATTGGAATTGCTGCTGCGCTTCATGTAAACCTTCGCATGCAGGTCAGTTAAGATTCTGCCAAGGTTAGGTCCTTGTGAGTCAGCACATTCCTTACAGTCATCCAGAGAAGCCCTTCTGCAATGTTAAGGCTCAAGTGTAAAGAGATTCCCCCCCTTCGAGGGAAAGTTTCAGGAGGACTTCCCCCCACACTTCAGTGCCTACAAGGATATCCAAAGACTGACTCTGGGGTCAGGTGTCAGTCAACAAAAGATACAAGCCATGACCTAGCGGCCAGTCTCCAGCTTTATAGGATGCATGGCCTCGTTAGCAGCCATCAAGAGCACAAGCAAGGTCGTTTGAAGGGCTTGCTGGGAGGAGCGCCATCCTAATACAATCCGAGTTTCCAGGTGAAGGAGGTGGAGAGTTTACAGAACCAGTCCAGAGTCACCCAAGAAGTGTCCCTCACATTCAGTCTTCACTTCGGGTCACAGTGGCCCCATGGTTCTGCTTCAGGAAATCCAGGGACAAGAGTTTCAGTGGGACTGTTCTGCTATAGTCCATTTCCAGGTGGGCTTTCAGTGTCAAAAATGGACCTCCGTTATTCCAATACCCCCAATTCCTCCCGTTTTTTAGCAACTGGGAGGCATTCATGTATCTTCACCTACCCTTTCATTCCTTGTGAATAAGCTCCCACTCCCCTCACCCCCTCACTTCAAGGCTGCAGTGACGACAAGGCAATCCCCAAGTCAGTCCCACATTGCTCCTGAATCTTAAAGTCACATGCCAGCCCAACTTGAAGAGTGTCCCATTCTGTGCCTGGACTCTCGGCCCTGCTCAGCTAATACCCCACCCCACCCCCAACCCCAGGGCAGACTCCCTTATCATTTCATGACAGAATGGTGGAGACAGAATGTCCCCACCCCCACCCTGAGGGCCTGCTTGCTGGCAGTCTTTCCCCCAAAGGAGGGAGAGACCAACAGCTGTTCCGTAGGGAACACCCTTCCCGCTGCATTCCCACAAGTCTACCCTCAGGCTTCAGGAGGCGGCAGAGGGGAGCCTCTGAAAGCAGCACCTCCTCCACAAGGGTACCATGAAAGGACAGAGGGAGCAAGGACTTCTAGAACTTTCCAAGAAGGGAGACAACGCTTCCATGATGGTCCTGTGAACAGTCCAGGAAGTTCATGTGGAGGCCCAGGACATGGCAAAGCCGTTCTTTAAAGATAGGCAGTGGTGGACAGCGCACTGCGGACTCCCAACCGCAGACCTTCAATCCAACACGTGGTCAAAAGGCGCGCTATCAAGAGTCACTGATTCAATTCCTTTCTAGTAAGAGCTACCCATAAGCAAAATGACATTTGTGAAGTCCCAGTTCCCACCTTCTCCCAGGGGCCAGCACTCAGGTGGTTTCCTTTTCGGTTTGGGGAACATTTCCATTTCCTCTCCAGCCAGTTTGGGAATGGGGAAGGGGAGGGCAGGGAGGGGTGGCTGGCTTAAGTTAGCCTGGATTCCAATAGAAGGCTGGCAGGTTAGGGAAGGCCCTGGATTGATTTCCCGATCCATTGGGTGGGCGTCTGTCCTCATTAACTCGCTCGACTTTATGGGTTTTTAATCTTTTCCACATCCACGTATGATCCGAGCATTGCGCACTCTTTGTCGTTTTTTAATCGTCTGTGCACTTTCATGTGCCGATTGTTTGCCTCTTGAGTTACGACCCCAGACGCAGGCTACAGGACTTGCCTCTCGCTCCCAACTAATGAGCAAACATGAGTGATTTACCTCCCGATGCTTGGAGGGAATAAAACATGAGCCCAATTAGCGTGACCCTCGGTGTGGACTCTGCCTCCCCTGACCACTCCCTTGGAGCTTGAGTGGCTTTGAGGCGTGGGTGCACAGGCTTATGTGGGAGTGAGCACGGGGAAATTGTCCCTGTAATTTAGCCTGTGAGAGTCTCTAGACTGGGTGAGTGCTGCCCCCTTTAGGTCATAGGGGGTTAGCTCCTCTGCACAACTACATTCATTAGCAGAGTATCCTCTCGGATGGAGGGGATGTACGTGCATTCACAGGGCTCTTCCTACCTCTACATGCTATACCCAAAGCAGAGGTGGCGGGGGCAAGGCGCTATTTGGATTCAAGACTTGTGTTCCTGGGATCCACCACCCCCACCCAAGTGGTTTCCTAAACTACTTATGCAGACAGACTACTTTCAGAATACAGGATACAGTTTTCTTACAGGGCTTGTTCGGTCCTGTGCGCTTATCTTGGACCACAGAATTGTCTTCAAAAGGTGGGATTCCAAAAGGTCCTTTGAGCTTCAGAACAGGGGCCCATGTTTCTACATGTGGACCTTCTGTTAAACCTAATTATCAAATGAGGGCAACTAGATTTAGGGGAAATGGGGTTATCTACAGCTGGCTTCCTGTCCTTTCTGGAAGCTCTCCTCTACGTCAATGGGAATAAGTGATCTGCTTAACTGATCCTGTTGGGGTTTCTTCCTTGGGGTTGCAGGGGTAACCCAGGTTTGTTTGAATGACAAGAACTAAACCTCTACAGAACCACAAAGACTTCCTCCATAGTGATGGGAAGCGATGGTTTCTCAACCTGTCCAGGTCTCTGCACTTGTGATGGGGCACTGTGGTGAGGAAGGGTTAGGGTGATACAAAGAGTTCTGGCTTTCTTCAATTTATACCATGTCCAAATGGCAGTTTCTAGTGTCCTCCAGGGGCTAAATGTTCCCTTTTTCTGTATCCCTGAGTCTGGGAAACAGTTTTGAAAGGGGCAAGACTGGAGCTCTAGAATGGATGGGATAAGGTTTCCCAATGCCAACCTCTTACAGGACAGCCTTTCTTGTCACTCTTCCAAGAATGAGCCAGATGCCTTTGTCAGTATGGGAATTCCCCATGCAACTCTCCCCCAGCCTTTCCCTCACCAGGGAAGTGGGCAATCTTCTGAACTTCATAAGCTCTTGTGAGCATCATTTAGGAAAATGATCAAGATTCCCCCTCTGGACTCCCCCAGATAATCAGAGGTGACCTTTCATCTAAGTTGAGATTGTGGTAGATGGAAGAACAAGTTACACTTGGGCTTGACTTTGGGTGCTCCTGTGGCTCTGGATGCAGGGGGCTTCTGAGAGTTGCTTCTGGGATGTGGATCCAGCTAGGAACCGAGTTCAGTAAAGGCCAAGCAGTCACAGAGGGCGCCTCCGTGTGGCAGTTGCTGTCTGGGTAGACAAAGCATGTCCGGAGTTTGAAATCTACTGGCTGGTACTGAGAGGTGCCTCGATTGTATCCATCATGATCAGAAACTGTCCTCCTGGGCTGATGACCCAACACTTCTTGGCACAGGGTGGTGCAGGAGGTGTGGTTTGCAGGAGGTCGACCTAGTGGTTGGAGGGCTTCCCTACAGGAAGATGCCCTGGACTCAACCCTGAAGGAACTATAACTACCTGGATCTTGTCCAGGCTCACTGACCAGTAGTGTGAAGCTGTATATGATGTCTTACTGCAGGCATTCAAGCAGGGTGGACAACATTTCAACCCTGTCTATTGTAGCTTCAGCCTTAACTGGTCCTTGTAAGTCACTGAATGCTGGAAGGATTTCATGTCTCAGAGCATCCCATGATTTCCTGCTTCGATGGTTCTGGAGGAGTTTTGTTCAGGCTTGAATTTTTTTTTTCAAAGCTCTGTATTTAAATTTTGTTTAAACAAAGCAACCTTATCACTTTCAAAACACTCTTCATTACACTTAATACATTTGTCAAGTCTGTGAGTCCATTCTCAGAAACATTTTTCAAACTCATGATTGCAGGGTTGGCTGACAGCACCTCCCTCATTTTTTTCCTTTACCTCTTCTATGTCATCAAATCATCGTCATTTCCTCTCCCTCCACCTTCATAGAAACAAAGAAGTTGCATGGAGCAAGGTCAGTTGAGTAAGGTGTATGGGACAAGAGAGGCATGCTGGTTTTTTTTTTGTTTGTTTGTTTTTGTTTTTTGTTTTTTGCCCCAAACTGGAACACTGAGATGGCTGCATGAGCAGGTGTATAATCTTGTGGCAAAACCAGCTTCCCCTCTGGCACAAAGCAGCCATTTTTTTTCAAAGCAGTCATTTTGTTGTTGTTGTTGTTGTTGCACACTGTTTTGCAAATCGCTTGATTAACAGTCTGACCCAGTGGAATGAACTCCAAATGCACTATCGCTCTCACATCACAAAAACAAGCGAGCATCATCTTGATCTTTGATCTCACTTGAGTTTTCCTGGAGAAAGGTGAAAATGGTGTCTTCCACGGTCTTGATTTTGATCTCAGGGGCGGCATCCATTGCTGACTTGGAAGCTCCTCATTGTTTCCAGGCCGTTGAGTCCCTTTTCTGCCTGGGCTGGCTGGTGCCTGCCCATTGGGTGATGTTGTCTCAGGGGTCTTTGGTGTGAGCTTGGGGGGGGGGGAGGAGGGAGTGTAACCTATCAATTGTCTGCATAGCAGCTTAAGGGGGACGGGTTTGGCTTTTGAGTCTCCCAGACTAGAGATACAGGGGACTACTACTACCTTCTTAATGTTGACTCAACAGCATATTGAGAACATGCCAAGCTGGATTTACCCTGTTTGAGTCACCTGAGTCTTCCTCCTGAGAGAGAGGCCCCTTCCTGCTTTTCTTTGTGGTAGAATTTGCCTCACTTAACTGGTCTTTGGTGCTGCGGCTGCCGCCATCCCATTTCGGAGTTGACATCTGTCTTGAACATAACTGGCCCCGTGCATCTCCTCAAAAGCTGTGGTTGATTAGACCCTTCTGGATCATTATTGGGTAATTCCAAGGCCGGCCTAGGTCATAATTCCATAAAATTTTGTTTGTTGGCTAGTGATCTTAAGATTGATGGGGGAAGGGGTGGTTTCTTTTTGAGCTCACCGCTCTTTGCGGGACATCTGTTGACATCCACCAAGTATGCAGGGACCAAAAACGTTTGCTTACAATGCATGTCAAACCCGATGAGCTTTCCCATTTGAGCAGCGTGGATGGCTATTCCAGTCTTCCACCAGGTTCTGCACTAGCCATAGTGCTTTCCTCCAGACTGACGAACTTCCCTTTCCTTGAGCTCATCTTTTGAAGGTCTTCTTGACCTGCCTGTCAACACGGGATCTTTGCAAAAGCTGTTGTAGGTGGTGCGGCGTTCCCCCTACATGTGTGGTGCCAATTTTGTAATGATCTGGGAGAAGATGTGGATGTGTGAATCCTTCCTTCCCCCCACAACCCATGGCACCAAAGTTATGCTTTCTGGCTTCTCAGAAGCTGGATTTTACGAAACTCAGCATTGGAGAAGTTTTATTAAAAACCTGTTATATGCAAGTGATACAACCTTATATGTGAAAAGGAAGCATCGGAAGCACTTGCTGTTGAAGATGAAGGATCCCAGCTTTCTGTATGGAGTACAACTCCATGTCGCATAACTCAAGACCCAAATCCCCACACCTTGATCAATGGTAACATGATGGAAGATTGAAGTCAACGACTGTCTTGCTTGCATTCAGCCAATGCACAATCAAGCAGATCAAAAGGCAAGTAAAGTCTGCAGCCCCAAACTGAGGGAACTAGATGTCACTTTGACAACTAAAGGATGTCTGACCCAAACCATAGTACTTCCCATTGCCTCACGCACTTGAAAGTTGGACATTGCATTAAGACCCAAGAAAAATAGATGCATTGGAGTGATGGTACTGGATAATATGGAAAGTACCAGGGACTCCAAAGGCATAAGAATTTGTCCTGGAAGAGAGTACAGCCAGAGTGCTTCTATAGAGGAAAAGATGTGAGACCTTTTTTCATGTACTCTGGACACGTCTGGAGAGACCAGTCCCTGGAGCAGATCATACTTGGCAAAGGGGAGGGGCTGTGAAAAACTGGAACATCCCTGATGAGATGCATCGACAAGTGGCTGCCCAATGGGTTCACACACACAACTGTGAGGCTGGCTCATTGTGCAATGTTTCCTGCTGTACCCAGGGCCATACTGGGTTAGAACTGACTCAACAGCCCCAACATTAAAATAATGCCTCTACAAGTGAACGAGGGTTATATATAATAGTTCTATGGATTTTGAACCCATAGCCCTAATATAAGAACAGTTCGTTCTTGTGTAAAGATCCTGCCTGGTACTCACCCTCTCATGAGATAACTGGCACTGCAGCAAAGTGTGAAGCCGTCAGATGGGACAGGCGATCAGAAAAGAGAGCATCTGGCGTCTTAAAGGCTTCTCAAAATAAGCTGCCATCTAGATCTGTACAGAAGCACAGCAGAGCTTGTGTGATCCAAGGATTGTAAATAAGATCCAAACCTGGGGGAATGGTACTCAGTGCCTCAATTCTAAATACCATACCGGGTTTGCAAAGCTAGATGGATAGAATGGAAGCCCCAAGTTCATTTTGCAATGACCTTCTCTCCTACATGGATTGAGTCCTCTGGGAATCCCCACTGCCCAGTGATTGGAAATATGAATAACCCTGTACAGATTTAGAAAGTGGGTTTTAGCAGCTTTACTTCATCTGGAGCTTAACACCTTTGCACATCTCTCTCTTTGGACCCATTTTTAATGCCAGGGCTTTAATATTCTGCTTTCTGAGATTTGAGGGCTCTGAATATGGTTAAATTCCTGGGGCCTCCATGTTTTGCATGTTTCTGTATAGGAAAACTCGAATGGAGATTGCATGAAGACAGCAACTGGATGAATGATTGCCTGGGTGAGAGACACAGGGAGCCAACATCAATGGGCGTGAAGAGGGAGAAAATATCCAACCTGTGATGGTTGCACAACCCTCCATATTCCCGAACCGTGGGATCATGGGGATCATGGGCTCAAATAAAACTATTAAAGGTACTCGGGCAGAGTGCGGATGGAGCAGTGTTGGGAAGTTGAGCTCACCGAGAAAGTAGGCTTGGGTTTCCTTCAATTCCACAGTGTTCCTTTGCTGATCCCCCACGCACACACACTGCCTTAGCGCCCCCTCCTCCACTGGAGAATCGCTGTAGTGTCTAGAGAGCCACGCTTCTCGTTATACAGGTAGCTGCCCTCCCCCTCCCTGTCCCCAGGTTCTTAATCAGTGCCAGGCCTGAACTCCATACCGAGCACTCCTCATTTCTAGTGGAGTGTGACTCAAAGCATCGATGAATCAAATGGGTGCAGCTGTTTCATCTGGACCCACCTCTTGGATAAGATGAGGAGTGAGAGGAGAAAGGAAATCCGAAAGACTCAGGGCAAGCCACTCTCAAGTTCTGAGTTAGATTGTGGATTGCAGCCCTGTACATGTGCTTCCCTAAGTAGGTCTCAGTTTCCCCCATCTGTACCCTAGGAGGCCCTCTGGCATTCATCTTTTTAACTTAAGTCAACAAAAGGAACTTGGACACTTTTCCAGGGCTGGTTCCCAAGGAATGGCTAGAAATAGCAAAGCAGTTGAAGCTAGTTAGTTTAACTAGCTCAGGCGCCTTCAGAAGTCGAGTTTTGGAAAAGCCATTATTTTTTATACTACAAATGATGACTCACACACCCGGAGGCCACCACTGCGCTTGCCACGATCAGTAACCAGCTTCTCAGTCCCGTCCCCACCCCTCTGCCCAGGGTAGGGTTGAGCTCATTTTCAGAACATTCTCAAAAGGAATCCGGGCTTGTTAAAGGTTAGGAAAGTCAACAGGAGAGAGAATGAGTCACCTGAAGGGCTTCTATGACTATCTGTTTCCACCTAACCTCCAGAGCTTGGAGTGACCTTGGTTTTTGGAGTTTTTGTTGTACATTTTTATGACCAAGCATTCGTACCAAGACTATATAAAGAGACAGTCATTTGGATAAGTAAGACCAAACAAGACAACTCAAAAATGAACAGTATTTGGGTTCTTT
The DNA here is from genome assembly GCA_004026705.1 of Nesogale talazaci. Lineage (NCBI taxonomy): Eukaryota > Metazoa > Chordata > Mammalia > Afrosoricida > Tenrecidae > Nesogale > Nesogale talazaci. The sequence goes on along the minus strand of PVJH01024362.1, from coordinate 7,844 downwards.
ACAAAGGTAGGTGCAGTATGATGTGAAGCGAAAATTTTAGTCAAAGTATTGTCTTAATGTAAAACTTTAGATGAGAAATTTTCAGTTCTATCCATCATTTAAATAGTACCCATTTACAATTTTTGATTGAGAATGAAAAAAAATCACTTTAAAAATGTTCATAACATTCCATACATCAATGACATCAAGCATATTTGTACATGTTCCCATCATTTCCCAAATACTTTCTACTTGAGTCCTTGGTATAAGCTCATTTTTCCTGCTCCTGCCCACCCTTGCTAACCCTTGGTTATATATTTCATATCTTTTTTTTTTTTAGGCATCACTGCCCTCAGGTGGTGGGAGTAGGAGGCCCAGCCTTTGCTCCTGGGAGCTGGAATTGAACCTCCAACCCAGTAGGCCGCAGTCCTGTGCACAACCACTACGCCACCAGCGCTCAGCTATATTTCATATCTTACACTGTCTGTTGTCTCCCTTCAGCCCCATTTCTGCTGTTTGCCCCCTTCAGAGGGGCGAGGCCTATATATCCAAACTTGTGATGGGTTTCTCTTTTTTCTCTACCCCCCCCCCCCATTACCATCCTCCTACCCTCATGTTAGCACTACTCCCATTATTCCTGAGGGGTTTATCTGTTCTGAAAAAGAATTCTTATATGTACCAACGTGTGTTCTCTGGTCTAGCCAGACTTGTAAGGTAGAACTGGGTCATGGTAGTGGGGGTTGGAGGGAGGAAGCATTCAGGAACTAGAGGAATGATGTGTGATTTGTCCTTGCTATAGTGCACACTGGTTGAATCATTCCTTACTTTTTCTGGGGGGTGGGGGGGATATCCAATAGTCTACAGATGGGCTTTGGGTTTCCACTCCAACTCTTTTTTGCATGCATATAGTTTTGGATCTTGATAGCTGATACCTGATCCCATCAGCACCTCATAATCACACAGGCTGGTGTGCTTCCTCCATGTGGGTTTATTTGCTTCCTTGTTAGATGGCTGCTTGTTTAACTTCAAGCCTTTAAGACCCCAGGCACTATCTTGATAGCCAGGCACCATCCGTTCTCTTCATTACATTTGCTTATGCACCCATTTGTCTTCAGTGATCATATTGGGAAGGTATCAAAGAGAGCCAGGTTATCAGAACCAAATGTTCTTGTGTTATGGGAGGCCTTGAGTAGAGGACAAAAACCCATCTGCTATCTTAATATATGTATATTGGCCTCTGTTCCTTTCATTATAACATTTGCGTAAAGAGAAATTTATCTGAAATTGAAGTGTGTGCTTGAAAGTGATAGGATTGTAATATGTATAATTTCACCTGTACGTTAATTTTAATTGACTTTATTTTACAATAATCTTCCTTTTTACTGTCCATGCTAACATTTTAATAGTTTATTGAAATCTTACAATCCAACATATCCATCCACATACAGTCCTTTTGTTCAGTCCCATCTATTGGAATTATATATTCAATGCTCTCAGCTCCATTTCCTCCCCACCCCCACCCCCAGGTTTAGGAACCATCACTCCTATTACTGTTTTATTTACAGGATTATCCATCTTGATGTTCACGTGCTGGACAATCTTACATATACACACGAACATACGCATCTCTAATGTGATTAATGGTGTAAAATAGCCTTAATAGTAAGGGGAGGAAATATTAAAGAACTAGCAGATAATTATGGTTCGTTCTGTGCCACATGACACCCTGGATTGGGGATGTCGGTTTGGATGATGTCTAGAGCTTGGTTCTGGCAAGACTGAACTCTCCCCTTGGCTGTCTCAGAGACCACATCATAGACCCTATGGTTCTGTCCACTTCAAATTCCTTTCCCATGTTCATGTCCTCTCCCCACCTCCTGGATCCCACCTAGTGCCACTGAAATCTGATGCTCCAAATCGGGAGCTTATGTACCTGTCATCCCCCTTGCCTCCTATAGGCAACAAAATGTTAGCAACATCCCCAGCTTCAGGTGAGAACCAGATGAGTCCCGGGATACGGCCTTCCTAGTCTGTCTCTCCCCATCGGCCCCCAATCATCACTTGCTCTGAAGGCCACCCACCCACCTTCTCTCTAGATTTCCTCCTCTCCACTAGAACTTGCTGCTACCCCCGAGGACCAGCCCCCAGAACTGGCAGTTCTATCCGGGATCCCTTTCACACAGGCAGAGCAGCTGGGGCAGAACCCAAGGTCCTGGCCACCGCTTCATACGGAGGGGACCCCAGTCTTTGTTGTTTGAAACCATCCGCCACTCAGGGGAGCTAGAAAGAAGCCGTGCTTTCCTCCTCAAAGAGTTCATCTCAACCACACCTCCGTGTCCTGTAAGGTCACTATCAGAAGCAACTCTGCAGTGAGTTTGGCTTTGGTTGGGAAAACCATCTGCCACTCATGGGTGGATCCCATCTGAACCGCCTCCTCCAGAGCCAATCTCGGTACATGTGTCTGTGGGACGAGAAGGCAGGCTGCCAGTCATCCTTCAGAAACGAGACCACTTGGACCGAGGGCCAGGTGACGAGACACCAAGCTTCTTCACACCCCTGGGGCAACGTGATTAACGGGAGTATCAGGAGCTCCCCAATGCTTTCTGGTGGGGGACTCTTGAACGCTGGTGCAAGGTTAATAGCTATCATGTACAAACCCCATCCACTTATCACTGTCACTGCCACCACACCTTTGATCCAGGTGACGCCTCACCTGGGTCATTTCATTGGGTTCCTAACCTCACATTTGTGTTTCGCACCCCATCCAGCTGCCAGTGATAGAGACCATGCACTCAGCTCTGCTGAAATCACGAAGGGCCTTCACGTTCCTCTGGATGAAGCTCAGATTCCTTTCCCCCATCATTTACGAGGTCCTACAGAACCCCAACGTCTCTGCCCTCCCACCCCATCTTTCTTCCCGACACCCACGCAGGGAGTTTCCCAGGGTCATGCGTGCCTCAGTACTGTCTCACAGCTGTTCCTTCTACTGACAAGTTTATCCCAGGGGTTGTCCCTGGGGGCTCAGTTCTGCTCAGGTGTGTCCTATCCTTCGATCTGAAGCAGTCATTGAAGCACCCACACCGGATTCGGGCACTCCTAGATGGATTGGGGGGAGGGAGTGAGAGTGGGTTCCATATGCCCTTTCTCCAAGTTTGCTTTTAATGCTTACTTCTTGGGTGCTTTGGGCCTAGACAACACAGCCTAGCAGTCAGCGACTCCCTTCTAGGGAATGATAGAAGCTGTATGTCATCACCTGCAGGCAGGGCATTCTCACAGAATTGGGCCACTTTTCGTGCTAGAGGGATTATTGGGGTTTAGGAGACATTTAGGGTTAACTGAAATAAGACATTGGAGACCAGTCTCTGAGGGTGTGGGGTCTTCACAACAATGGGGTCAATGTGAATGCTACCACAGAGGTGCTTCAAAACTTGAACAGATCCAGGACCAACCACCCTGAGTCTAAAAAGCTGACCCCGCTGGACAACTGCTTTAGGGGAAAAGTAGGGCCAGCTGAGCGCCCGCCCTTGACATTGTGCTCCCACCTGAGAAGGGCATTTCCTCTGCCCTTCAGGAGCTCAGTCCACTGGAAGAGATGCGTCTGAAGCAGACCCTGAGAGTTAGGCTTGCCGTCTTTTGAGATGGCACCCAAGAGAACCCACTCCCTGCCCCATGGCCTGTTCCTAAGTCTTGGTCTCAAGGCTCTGCTTCCAAGGGAGCCCCCCCCAAAAAAAACACCGATATGGATCAGCGGGGCACACTAAGTGTGAAAATGAGAACCCAAGCTCCTAGGCCAGCCAGGCGTAACAAGAAAGCCCTTGGCCTCTTATGGGAAGAGCTAGCATGTTCGAGGACGACCACAGCCCATCTTGCCCACAGGATAGAGGCCTGTGAGGCTTCATGATGATGATGATTGCGAACAGGACATGAACTTTCATAGCTCAGTGTCAACAGAACTGAATCCTTCAGACAGCCCTGACCCATTGTCTATGATTCCTGGGGGCTTCCCCAACTCGGAACATGCATGTATTTCTTTAAGGAACTCAAGAGCCAGCTGACTGAAGAGTTGAAGCTCTTTCAGAAGAGGGCACCACCTTCCTTTTGGAAGGCACCATTCTTTTCCCTGGTGTGGAAGTGGCCACAGGAACTGCTGCCCTAAGGTTGCCCATGAGTATGCACTGACCAGCCATCCACCCTACAGCCCAGGAGTCAGGGAGGCCTGTGCCTCCTTCATCCTCCCTGTCAAAGCTTCCCAAGGGCCCGGTGAGCCCACCCCCACACTGCCTCTTCCAAAGCTTGAGCGTAGGGCTTTGCTCCCACTGACTTTTCTTGTACCTCAACACATTCTGGCGTGGCAGCACAGCAAGGCTCCAAGCCCTTTGCAAGCGTTTCAGAGGCCCCCCCAGCTAGAGAACTCTTCAGGGAATGTGGTTGGGGAGAGAGGCAGGTGAAGATGTGGCAGGGGGCAAAACGCCAGCAAAGACCCCAGCTGTCCAAGCAACAAACTGGATGCACACACAGCATGGTGCCTCGGCCCTCCAGTCCACATGGGGACCACACTGTCTAGAGCACACAGCCAGCACCCAGTTCAAGCCATCACTGTGCACAAAAACCAGCGTCAAAGGGAGATAAGAGGTTGTGGCTTGAGGCGAAGGGTCGGGCAGAAAATTGGGGAAAGACGTCATTCAGTTCTAAGATGCTGGGCACTCTGTTCACACGGGGCCCGGCTGTTTCCTTTGAAACCCAGAGCTCACACCTGTGGGGCCATCTACCCCTCAACCCCAACTCCAGGACACAGGATGTCTCCCTTCCCCCTGGGCAGAGCAGTTGGATCCTTTGAGCTGGGGGTAGGACCAGCCCTTAATGCTAATCAACCTACAGGAACACCCAACTACGCCACAGTTGGCACTACTCCTGGAGGCACCTGGCCAAGGCTGCTTATTGAGGCAACAGAATCCTATACCAGAAGGCTCTCCCCTGTTCCCATATGACGGGTTTCAGACAAAGCCAGCCCCCTTGAGAGTCCAGGCCCAGGGACTCATGCCTGATCCTTTCCGTCCACACACCCCTAATGCCAAAAGGATGGAGGAACTCAATAGTCAACTTCCTCTCCCCTCTGCCCTGAGCTACCAGTGGACCTGTAGCACAGTCGGGACCCCTCACCCCCCGCCCCCCGACCTTAACCTGCCAGCTTCCACAGCTTCTCAGAGGAAGAGGAAGCTTCCCGCTCCTGTGCAGAGTTTCACCAACCCCAGGGGCAGTTCCTGCGAGGTCTCTGCACCAAGTCGACTTGACGGCAGGGAGTTTTTTCAGCTTGCTTTGGTTCCTGCCTTTTCCTCCCTCCCCAGGGAAAAAGGGAGACCAAGTCACAATTCTTTCCCTTCACATCCGGATTATCTCAAGAGGCAGCAAGAAAACCCACCTAGCCACCACTCCCTGGTTTGAGAGCAGAGGCTTCCGTCCCCCTTCCCACCTGCCGTCCAGCAGCCCAGGAAGCTCACGGCCAATCCCTTCTTCCCCACCCCATTCGGAAAGGCTAGAGAAGCAATGCCCACAGCGAAGACATTCAGGTTGATCCCCGGGCCCAGGTGTGGCCCCATGCCACCCGCCTCATGCGTGGAGTCAGGAGAGCAGAGCAGGCAGCCCTGGTGTGTGGCGTGAGCGAGTCTGAAGTCATCCTTTGTGGGAGCCTGTGGTGTTCCACCTGCCGTACCAACACAGCCACGTACAAACTTCTCCAACTCAGAGCAGGGAGACTGTTGACGCCAGCAGTAGGGGCAGGCCTGGGCAAGAGAACTAAGAGGCAGGGGAATTGGCTTTTTGCTTATTTTTTTGGAGGAGGGCGTTGGTGCCTACAGACTTTGAGGACGATTGAGACGCTTTACTCTCAAGGCTTTTCCCCCTGGGGTGTTCCCTGAGCTGGGAAGGGGGGGGGCGGATATTGGAGCCCAGCCCACTAAAGCTCCCCCCCTCCCGCTTTGTCCTTTCTGCAAATCACACGGTCAACACTTTGAGCCACTCGCTTCTCTGCAAGAGAAAAAAGCAGCTTTCTGCCTCCGTGCAAAGTGACCATCCCAGCACCCCCCGGGGTAGCTGGGTGCTTTCCAACAGTCTCTAAAGCCAGAACTGACTCGGAGGCCGGCGTTTTCTTTCATTTTGTCTTTGATTCCCTGCCTCCCTCCCTGGGTAAAAAGTGAGACCTCGTCCCAATTCTTCCCCTTAGTTCCCAAAATGTTTCAAGGGGTAGGAAGAAAGCCAAACTGGCCAGCACTCCCGCAGAAAGTCCCCTCCTGGTTTAGAGCAAAAGAGGCATCGTCCCCTTCCCACCCCGTCCAGCAGCCCCCAGACCCAGCAGCCAAGCAGAGGCCAGCCTGCAGAGGGCCCTTTTAAGGCCCCTCCCGGCCGCCTCCCCACCCATTGGTCAGCCGCCTTCATTCCGAATCCCTTCACCTGGGGCTGAGGAACCCCGGGGGCCCAGGTGCTGCTCGTGACCTGCACACTCGTCACCTCCCAGCTGATGCCTGTGTCTGGGTGCAATTATCAGCCTCAGCAGCTTCCACTCTCAAAGGTGTTCCTACTCTGACAAGAAACGACCCAGGTGATCAGGCTGGGGGGACGATGGCCAGGTCAGCAGAGGCCTCCTGTGAAGGTGATGAAATCAGAAAGGGAAGGGGGGGGGCACATGTGGAGGTCTTCACTGTGAACCAGCAGAGACGCAGCCGAGAGCCAGTGCTGACCGAGCTGTCGAGGGCCCTCGGCCTGTCGGGGACTCAGTAAATGTGAAAAGAGCCTTTACTTCTGTAGGGAGCGAGGGGGGTTGAGAGAGACTGAGGCCAGCCAGACTCCGTCCGAAGCAGCAGCATTGGTGTTGGGAGGAGAATGTGACGTGGTTCCTGCAGCCCAGGAAAGAAGCTACCTCAGGTCGGGCTCCCCTGGCTGAGGGGTCATCTCAGTCAGGTTCTGTCGTCAATCACTGAGCCTGGCAGAAAGCCAGAGGGCAGAAGCAAGGACAGGCTCTTGGCAGGGGTGACAAGACCGTCTGGACCTTCCCTTCAGTTCCTTTACTTTGGGATGCTCTCTTAGACAAGATCTCGGGGGGCACAGTGGTTACACGTTGCACTTCCATCCTCCAGGTAAGCAGTTCAAAACCATCAGCCACTCGGGGGGAGAAAGGTGTGGCTTTTTACTCTCATAAAGACTTACAGTCTTGGGGCTGAGCCCTGGTGGCATAAGTGGATGAGTGCGGGACTGCAGCCCATGGGCTTGGCGGTTCAAATTCAGGAGCGGCACTGGGTAGCGCCCACGACCACCAGAGGCAGTGATGCGCCCCCTTCCCCCCCAAACAAAACAAAACAAAAAGACATACAGTCTCAGGAACTCCCGGGGGGCAGTTCTACCCTCTCCTATAAAGTCACTAAGCCTTGCCCTGACTTGAGGGCAGGAAGGCTGGTCTTGTTGTTTTGCTCTCTGGACAGCTTGATGTGGACTGTCCTAGCACTGAAATCCTCCGTAAACTATATTCTAATCTGCATGGCGACCGTGGACGATGACCGTAGGTGTTGGAACTAAACTGCCCGGCGTCCAAGTCCCACTTGTGAACACCGAGGAAGTTGGCCCCTTCTTGCCTCAGTTTCCCCACCTGAAGACCAAAGCTAGACCCACCTGGTGCCGTCAGGTTGGCTCCAACACAGTCACCCATACAGGGTTTCCCATCTTGACTGGAGCAGACAGCCTCCTCTTCTCAGGCAGAGCGGTGGATGGATTTGAACCACAGGCCTTGCAGTGACAGCCAACGTTTATGGACAGCGCTGATAACAGGGCCTTCCACCTAGAGAGGCCACAAGGATGAAGTGAGCCAATGTCTGTGA
>PVJH01024361.1:0-33189 GCA_004026705.1 Nesogale talazaci | reverse complement strand
CAAGGGTGCGTCTTATGATCCGAAGGTGTGCCCCCCCCCCAGATTTATCTGAAAGTATGGCTAGAACTTGGGTACAAATCAAAACTTCAAGGACACACATTCGAGGTCAATGTAATCTGCAAACAGGTGTTTATTGACATATCAAGGAGACATCCTTGATACAGAATATTATACTGGATTTTGTTTAGTTGCTGTTCTTTGCTTTGTAGATTAAATTTTTACAGCACCTGGTTTATTAGATAATGTTGTTCCAAGAATGTTACTTATCAAATTAAAAGAAAATTCTGAGTAAATGCAACCAGGCACGTATTCCCAAATTTGAGTATGAATAAAAAGGATGCAGCTGAGTTCTTTGCTACATGCCTGAGCGAGCTGTAGTCCTCTGGTTTCTTACAGATTCCTTCTCATTCCTCTCTGCCTCCATTCATTCATAACAACACCCAGAACATTTGTTTATGATTCCATATGCCTGCTTGTTGTCTGCTGCTGTTTGCATGCTTTGGATTGCTGTGTGTTCCAAGGAAGTTCTGCCTCCTGAAGTCTCAACGTCAGTCAGGTCACATGATCTGCACAGCACACGCCTCCCCTGCATGTGTGACACTGCCCGACTAACAAGATTAGAACACTGAGATAAGAGACAGCTAGGTACAGTACCATCTCTTATACAAGGAAGAAGCAGGATATCACTACGGATCTGGGAGCCATTGGAAGGATATGGGATACAAAAAGGCTTTTCCCCAGGTTGTCAAGCAGTTTGCCAGCACATTGTGAGTTCTTCTGCTTTGAAGTTTTCTCCCTGAAGGTATAAGCCATCCAGAGCAATCAGACTATTGTCTTTTCCACCTTTGGTGGGTCTCACACCTTACTGGTAAGGATAGTGATTGCTTCCCTGGAGAGCCCAGAAAACTGGTCTAGCGCGCTCAGGGACAACTCAGATTAGGCTGCCATCTTGAATCTAGGATCCACCCATCTTAGCACATGTATTCCCAATCCTCCTCTTCCTATTGCGAGTACACCCCTAGGTCATCCCCCTCCCATTGCTGTATTGCCTATGGTACAACTGCTTCCTGTGATGCATGTGGTGACCTGTACTCTGAGGAGCTTATATATAAGCCTTGAGTAGAAACATATTCTCTCTCTCCTTCTCTCTTCCCCTACCTCCGCGTGGACCACCAGAAAGGGTTGAGGTGAGCATGCTACTGTAAAATGTGTCTGACTCCTCCATCTTCTCTCCTATCATTTTCCATGACTTTACTATGTAATCTTTATCCCTGTACAGTTGTTCCTTGGACCCATGATATTGTCAAAGGCTGGTTACTTTGACAGAAAGATCATAATGAAATCATAAGGAAAACACTATGTTCATGAATTTTCCAGGTCAGAAAAAAAAGAAGCTTTTCTTCAGAAAGCACAAAAAAGATCAAAATTAAAACAAAAATGAAACAGTAATTAAAAACTTTCCCACAAAGACAACTTCAAGTCCAAATGAATTACTGGTGAATTCTATGTGATGCTCGAGGGAGACTTGTACCAATTCTACACTAACTCTTACAAAACTTTGAAAAGGAAACATTATTCTGATTCATTCCACGAGAACAGCATTGACCTGATACCACAAAAGATGAAGACACGAAAAGCTGGACCATTCCAACCCATAACTACCCTGCGTGTTCCTGAGCGGGACTGCATACACTCCCAGGGCTTTTGATGGTTTTGAGGTTCAGAAAGTAAAAGATCAAGCCTTGCTTTCAAGGCAATCACCAAGCACTTGAATGGCCAATTGTATGGTACCTTCTGTTCACTAACTGAAAACTTATTCATTTGTAATAGTCAGAAACTTGGGATAGACAAGAAACAAAACCACAGTCCTGATAGATTAGCAGATGCAAAAATTCATAAAGCAAAACTTAAGAATTTATTAAAAGAATACAGTACCACCAAACAAGGTTTATCCCAGGAAATACAGTATTGATGTAAGACTTTGAAATATGTCCCTCCAAAACAACAAATCAAATCAAAAGAGAAAAACCATTTGATCATCTCAATCCAGGAGGAAAATAAGCATGTCAAATTTTCAACAAGTAGCCCTGATTTTATTTCAGTATGCTAGGAAAAAAAAATGTGAATGTCCTTGTTCTCATAAGAACATTTGCCAAAAAACCTTGAGGTATACCATGATAAATGGGAAACACTGGAAGTTTTCCTAAAGAGATCAAAGAGAGGAAGCACACTGTCCTATTTTACAGTCAGACAAGAGAAGTAAATCAAAGGAACTAAGTTTTGAAGAAATCAGATGGTGCTCAGTTATCAAAAAGATTAGTACCTGGATATTGAAAAAATAGCCACCTAAGTAAAATGTCAACCAAGCCCACATGGAAGTACACTGGCCTGTGTGATCCAAGAAATATAAATAAAATCCAAATCTGGAGGAGGAAAATTACCAGAGCTTAAATTCTGGGCAACCAGTTCTTCTTCCTTCAATACCACTGTTACTACAAAAGTCTGGTCATTGTGATTCAAATGCTAACAGCACAATGGGAACAATTTACCTTGGTTTCCTTTTTAAAAAATCATTTTATTGAGGGCTTATACAGATCTTATAATACATACATACATTGTGTCAAGCACATTTGTACATTTTTTCTTGCCATCATCATTTTCAAAACATTTTCTTTATACTTGAGTTCTTGATATCAGCTAGTTTTCCCCCATCCCTCTCTACCCTCGCTCCCTGCCTCCTGAACCCTTGATAATATATAAAATATTTTTACACGTCTTACATTGACCGGCCTCCCTTCACCTACTTTTCTGTTGTATGTTTTCCAGGGAGTGGTTATATATGTACATCTTTGTGATCGGTTCCCACTTACTCCAACCACCTTCCTCTCACCTTCCTGGTATCATTACTCTCATTATTGGCCCTGAGGGGGGTTAAATCTGTCCTGAATTCCCTGTGTTTCTGGCTCTTGTCTATACCCACGTACATGCTCTGGCTAGTTGGATTTTTAAGGTAGAATTGGGATCATGATGGGGGAAAGTTGTACGCTTCCATGGTGCTACACTGCACCCTGACTGGCTCATCTCTTCCTTGTGACCCTTCTGTAAGAGGAAGCTCAATTGTCTACAGATGGGCTTTGGGTCTCCACTCGGCACTCCCCCTCACACACATTGTATGATTTTTTTTTTTGTTCTGGGTTTTTGATGCCTGACGCCTGATCCCTTTGACACCTCATCATCACACGAGCTGGTGTACTTCCTCCATGTGGACTCTGTTGCTTCTCAGCTACATGGCTGCTTGTTTGTCTTCAAGCCTTGAAGACCCCAGACACTGTATCTCTTTTTTTTCCCAATAATTTTATTGGGGGCTCTTACAGCTCTTATTTATATTTAATACATTATTTGTATCAAGCATATTTGTATATATGTTGCCATCTTCATTTCCAAATATTTCCCACTTGAGCCATTGGTATAAGTTCCTCTTTCCCTCTCCTTTTTAAAAATAAATCATTTAATTGAGGGCTCCTGTAAATCTTTTGACAGCTGGGCACCATCAGCTTTCTTCACCACATTTGCTATGCACCTATTTTGTCTTTTGCAATCAAGTCGGGAAGGTGAGCATCACGGAATGCCAAGTTATCAGAACAAAGTGTTCTTGTCTTGATGGAATACCGATTCATAGCAGGGATGCAGGGATAGTTCAAAATATGAAAGACTATAAGTATTATTTGCCACATTGACATGAAAAATTATAAGAACCACATGATAGTATTGATAGATGTGGGATAAGCATATGACAGCATCCAACACTGATTCCTTTTAAGACACTCAAGAAAATAGGAATAGAATGAAATTTCCTCAAGATAATACAAGCTATATATGAAAAACTAACAGCCAACGTGGTAGTCAATGGAGAGAAGACAAAAACAATTCCACTGAAAAGGGAACAGACAAGGATACCTGTGTCCCCACTCTTATCTCTTATCATAGTGGAAGTCTTAGCTAACAACATATGACAAAGAAAAGACATCAAAGGTATTTGCCTGGGGAAGGAAGAAGTGAAACTATTATTATTTGCAGATGATATGATTTTTATATATGGAAAATCCCAAAAGCTCCACAAGTGGAGCACTGGAAGCAATAGCAGAATATGGCAGAGTGGCAGGATACAAAATCAAGAAACAGAAGTCTATCAGACTATTATACACATCAGATAAGACCACAGATGAGGGGATCAAAAAGGCAGTACCCTTTAAAATAGCCAAACACGAATTGAAGTAGTTATATGAGGAAAGTTATAGAACACTATTACAAGAAATTACAGAACACTATTAGAAGAATCCAAGAGTAGCTTCCACAAATGTAAGATTATCTCATACTTGTGAACTGGAAGACTCACTAAAGTAAAAATGTCATTTTTGCCCAAGGCATTATATAAAGTTAATGTTATTCTGATATAAATACCACCATCACTCTTCAAAGAATTGGGAAAACTGATTACCAACTTCATAAAGAGAGGGATGATCTCCCCACTCAGAACAGCCATTGCACAGAGAGGACCCTATGGCCAGTCCCACTGTGAAACACGGTGCCCCTTGCTGTCCCAAGGCCCTATGGGGACAACACTGAAGAAGCAGGACCAGGAGTGCACCCGGTCTGACTCCACCACACTGAGATAAGGGAGTGCAGCAGAGTAGCGGGAGGGACAGAGCCTGGAGATCTCCAGGAAGTACCAAGGATACGCTTTGGGGCCAGGATTTGACAACCCATCAGATTCAACTGGGCGACACTCCTGGAGGTCAATGAACAGACCTTGAACTATTTACAGTGTTCTTCATTTGTTATTATTTTTTAAACTTATTTATATGTTTTTTACTAGACATTGATTTATTTTGTTTTCTCATTGCTTCATTTTGGAATGTCTTGTTTTTCTGTACATATTGTTATCTCTGCAAGTCTATCTAGATAAAACAGGCTGGATGAACAATCTGGAGGAGAAAACAACAGGACTGATGGTTTGTGGGGGGTGAGGGGGGCATTGGAGACAAGGAGGGAGGGAAAGAAGGTGGTGTTGTCCATCCCAGTGATTAGGAACAAGTGATCCAAAATCAGTGGCAAGGTGGTGTAACAGGCCTGATAGGGACTGATCAAGAGTAATGGAACAGAGAGAAATTACTGAAATTCAAATGAAGGATGTGCGTGATAGTGGGATAAGAGGAAAGTAAAAGGAAATAGATCAAGGAACTGGGAGGCAAAGGGCATCTACAGAGGTCTAAATACAGGCATAAACATAGATGAATATATTTATATATGATTATCGAGAAATAGATCCACATGCATATACTTAAAGGATTAGTATTAAGGCAGCAGATAGACATTGGACCTCCTCTCAAGTATTTTCTCAATGCAAGAACACTTTGTTCTATTAAATTCACATTCTTTGATGCCCACCTTCCTGACACAATCACTGAAGACAAATGTATGCACAAGCAAAAGTAGTGAAGAAAACTGATGGTGCTGGCTATCAAAGATAAAGCATCTGGGGTCTTAAAGACTGGAAGATAAACAAGTTGAGAAACAACAAAGCCCACATGGAAGAAGCACACCAGTCTGTATGATCATGAGAAGACGTCGAAGGGATCAGGTGTCAGGGATCAAAGAACTAAAAATTACATCATTGTAAATGAGGTGGAGTGCAGATTGGGGGCCCAAAGTCCACCTGCAGGTGAAGTGACATGACCTTACCGAAGGGTTGTGGGGAGGAGACGGCCAATCAGGGTACAGTAGAGCAACAATGCAATATGCAATTTTCCTCTCGTTCTTAAATGTTTCCTCCCTCCCACTATCATGATCTGAATTCTACCTTACAAATCTGGTCAGACCAGAAGATGTACACTGGTACAGATAGGAACCGGAAACTGTGGTGAGAGGAGCGATACCGGGAGAACAGAAGGAAGGTGGAGCAGAAAGGGAGAACGGATTAAAGGTATCTACATATAACCTCCTCCCTGGGGTATGGGGTGAAGGGAGATACTGAACAGTGTATAATATGACAAATTAATAATAATTTATAAATTATCAAGGGCCCATGAGGGAGGTGGGAGTGGGGAGGGTGTGGAAAATGGAAGCGTTAATATCAAGGGCTTAAGTAGAAAGAAAATGTTTTGAGAAGGATGGCAACAATGTACCAATGTGATTTGCGTACAATGGATGTATGTACAGATTATGATAATTGATGTAAAAAAGTTGTATGAGCCCCCAATAAAACTATTTTAAAAAAAAAAGATACATAATATACAAAATGTGTGTTAATAGACTATGTTATCATTAAGGTATTAGTAGTTAAGTTGGGGGGAGTTATGGATTTTCAACTGCACAGGGTCAGTATACCTAAAACCACGAGGGGTTTCCAAAATTTCATGAAAAATGTCCATTATCTTTTAATTTCAAGCTTCTAAGAATTTTTTGAGGCCACTATCTATATTCTATGTACAGATACGAAATGCCTCTTTTGGGGTATTACAATCAAGAAAGAAAATAATCTATGCATGTATTCTTATCCCAATAAAGGATATTTATCAAAAAAAATGAAGAAGGATAAAGTGGGAGGGTTTGCTTTACCTGACTTTAGCACCTATTATACAGCCACAGTAGTTAAAACAGTGTGGTATTGGTATGATGACAGATATTGAGACCAATGGAAAAGAACTGGAAACCCAGAAATAAAATAACCAGCATACAGACAAGTGACCTTTGATAAGGGACCCAAAAATATCAAATGGGAAGCAGATGCTGTCTTCAATAAGTGGTGTTAGAAAAAAATGTACCTGCAGAAAAATGAAGCAAGACCCTTACCTTACTCCAGGTACAAGAATAAACTCAAGGTGGATCACAGACCTCAAGGTAAAACACCAAACTACTAGGGTCGCCAATGAGGGAATTGGGACAAACCTGAAAACTTTGGCACAGGAAATAAATAGATTATCAGAAATAGGGAAGGGTACAAACACAAATGAGATACAACTTGACAAGTGGGATATACTGAAGATAAAACATCTTTGTACATTGAAAGAATTCACCAAGAGAGTAAAAACAGAGCCCACAGACTGGGAAAAGAGCTTTAGAATGACACATCAGACAAAGGCCTTAATACTAAAGTCTACAGTACTCTGCCAGCTTCCAAAAAGAAAAAAACTAATTGCCCACAGAGGAGGTGGGCAAAGGTCCTGAACAGAAGTTTCACAAGGGCAGAAATCTGAATGGCTAATAAACATATAAAAATGTTCCTGATCACTAGTCATAAGAGAAAAGCAAATTTAAACGACTATCACCTAACACCCTCAAAGATAGCCCAATCAAAAAATCAGAAAATAACAAGTGTTGGAGGAGCTGTGGTGAGATAGGAACTTTCATCCAGTACTGGTGGACCTGTAGGTATGTAGGTACAGTCATTATGGAAATCGATTTAGCAAAATCTGAAACAGATGAAAATCAAGCTACCATATGACCCAGCAAGCCCCCTGTTGGGCAGATACCCAGAAAAGGCAAGAAATAAAACACAACCAGACATCTGTGCTCCAATGTTCATTACAGTACAATTCACAATTGCAAGGGGTTGGAAACAACCCAAATTTCCACGGATGAATGGATTAAAAACCTGTGGTACATACATACAACAGAACACTACATATTCCTAAAAAGAAGCAATAAACTCCCCATGTAGCACATCACTACATGGGAAGAACTGAAGAAAATTATGCTAAGCAAAGTAATACAAACACAAAAGGACAAGCATAACATGAAGCCGCTGCGGTAAGCTTAAAAATGCAAAAGGGGGGTAGGGGAAAAGCTACTATAAACATACATCTCTGGGGTGAGGTGCAGGTACTGTGGCCAGCGCCAAACCCAATCCAGGGACATATATAGTAGCCATCTAAAAAGGAGCGGAAAAGGAAAACAGACATGGGACACAGGGGAACAGGTCACTACCCACCTAAGGGGAGGTTGTTTATAGCTCCACAGGAAAGGGAGAGGGGAACCAGACCAACCCAGTGCGCCTAATCATGAATGCAACATACCAGCATGAAGCAGGAAACCAGTGGAAAGGTCTAGGGGTGTGGCACCAATCTGAACTACATGGATATCTTGGTTTTCCATGCGACCCCAAAAAATAAACTTAATTTGGTTACTCCTTTTTTTGTATCATAAAGAGCCTTATATAAAATAGCAATTGAACATTGAGAAAACATCCCAGCCCAGATCAAATCCATAAGTCTGACACTAGCCCATATATATGTCCAAAACCAATCTACAGATTCCTCTTCAGACTCAGGCAACACACGCCATGATGCTGAATGCAGGAAGATCACAGGGCAGTGGGTGCAAAGTCCTGTGGATCCAGTAGCAGTGGAGACATCCCAGTGCTGGCAGGCACCACCAAGTGGCTCCTCCAGCTCCAGGACAATAGTGTAGCCCCATGTGTCTTGTCTGTGGGAAGGTCTTACAGGGAGTGAGTGTCCTGCCTTCAACAAACTATTTATCTCCTTAGTACCTCCAAATGAGATCATCTATCTGTGACCTGATTAACTGGTTAAACTTCACCTCTTCACTCTTCAGTCTCAAATTGACAACAATGTTATTACCACAGTATCTCATTATGCTTCCTTAAATCATCTTATATCTGAATGTATGTCTTATTGAGCTAATATTTTTTTGCAAAGTTTGCTTAGTGCTTAATGTACCGAGACAATGTCTGTTCCTTTGAATTCCGTTAATTTTTTTTATTGCATCTATTTGTCTTCAAAAGACAAATATTCAAAGACCCTTTGCCTCACTCGCTGCTTCTTTTTCCCTGCTTGATTACTCTCTAACAAGCATTCTTGTTCTCTGGTGTAAACCACAAGCTCTCAGTTCTACTTAACTCTCACTGCTAAGGAGGTCAAAGAAAGCCACACTAAAACCCTTAATAACTCTTAACTCACTCCACTTTTCCCACTATGGACATATTTAATATCCCTCTTTATTTAAATTCAACAAGAATTACATTAACTTCTAACTTCTAAAGGTAGTTGGCCTTTGTGCTCCGGTTACAGAGGGCCCAGTTCACTATAGTCTTTACTCTTACAAACATCCCAAGCCCCCAATTTCTCTGACCTCCTACCTGAGCTTGTGGAATTTAGACTATGAATTTCTGACTGAAGCAATTGTGGACCACATCTCCTGCAAGTCCAGGTGAGCACACCCCCACCCTTATTCTAGGCCTATCCTCAGGACCCAGCACTGTCTAGAGGGTGGGAAGAGGTGGGGCAGGGCTCCAGCAGGCTGTCGGGAGGAGACTGTGTCTAGAGAGGGTGAAGTGAGATGTGTCTCTGCAGAGCCAAAGTGACAAGGTGATGGAAAGCCATCAGACCAATCTGACATGAGTCACCACGTACCAGAAACAGAGAGGCTGTGAACCTGAACACCCAGGACCTTGCCAAGAGAGGAAACAGTTGGGTTCCAGCCATAAGGGGTCACTGTTTCCATGCTAGCCAACCTGGGACAACAGTTTTGTTTTGTTTTTTAACCCCAGCCCTGAGCACAAAGGCCTCTCTGCCAGACGGATATAAAGGGCAAGTCAGCTCTGAGCAGGGTCTCACTACTTTCACCTTTTAAGTAGCATAAATCCTGCTGGAGGAATGTACCTAGTGGGTCCTAACTTACTGCTCAATAAACCTGCTGTGCTGGCTCCACCTACCTGCTTGTTCAGTGACCAGGCACATCTTTAGCACACAATACCATTTTCTGTTGGATCATTTCTATCCCCAAGAAGGGAAATGGTCCCAGGTCCCACATGTACAGGCTTTATGCTTTTGCAGGAAACCCCATAAATGTGCTCAGGCAGCTCCCCAAATATTCCATTTAAGCCCAATCCAGCTGTTCTGATTTGTGAAAATGAAGCTGATCCAGCAAAAACAGAAGTTACCTTCACACCTCATTCTATAAGGGCCACTGGTCAGAAAAGGTAAAAGTCCCCCAAGCCCCCAGGTTCCTGACCCATCTTCCAGAGACTTGCTTGGGGCATACACAAATGAGAGATGACTCTACCCCACACAATGCCCTTTACAGAACGTGGTCAGAGGCAATGAATTCATGCTCTAGTTTAGGAGAAACAGACAGTTTTTTCCAACATCAATGTTGTGTGCTCAAAGAAATTGTCTGTTTTCAATATAGCAAACACAATGACTATTATCTACCTGGCCTACCTGTAAAGGAATGAGATCCTACTCCTACAGTGAAAAGGTGGTTGAGGAGAAATCGCACAGCCGATCAATGATGCTCACACATAAGAGTGAGTTTTGCAAGTGAGGAGGTCTATCAAGAAACAATACATAAACGTATTGAATAAGTTGATTTTTTTGCATGGCTATTAATACTTTTATTAATGTATCTTAATTTTTTCTTCTAACAATCTAGTTTTTTTGTGCCTTTTATTATTATTTTTGAAACCATTTTACTGGGGGCTATCACAATCCACACATACATACATACATTCTGTCAAGCACATCTGTACATCTTTTGCCATCATCATTTTCAAAACATTTTCTACTTGAGTCCTTGGTATGAGCTTTTCATTTTTCTCCTCCCTCCCATCCCCACCCTGCTTCCTTGATAAACACTTGATAATTCAAAAAATATTATATTTATATTTTTATACTGATCAATGTCTCCCTTCACCCACTTTTCTGTTGTCCATTGCCCTGGGAAGGGTTATATTGTGATCAGTTTCCCCTTTTCTCATTCACCTTCCCCTTCCCTTCCTGGTATCACTACTTTCAATATTGATTCTGAGGGGCTTATCTGTCCTGGATTCCTTGCTTCTAGTTCTTATTTGTAACTGTGTACAAGTTCTGGTCTGGCCACATTTGTAAGGTAGAATTGAGGTCATGATAATAGGAGGGAAGAAGCATTAAAGAACTAGAGGAAAGTTGTATGTTTCCACAGTGCAATATTGCACCCCGACTGGCTTGTCTACTCCCTAAGACCCTTCTATAAGGGGATGTCCAATTGTCCATAGATGGGCTTTCGGTACCCATTCTGCACTCCCCTTCATGCACATTGGTATGATTTTTTGTTCTGTGCCTTTGATGCCTGATGCACAATCCCATGGACACCTCATGATCACAGTCTGGTGTGTTCCTTTCATGTGGGCTTTGTTGCTTCTCAAATAGATGGTTGCTTGTTTATGTTCAAGCATTGAGGACCCCAGACATTATGTCTTTTGATAGCTGGGCACCATCAGCTATCTTCATCACATTTGCTTATGCACTTACTTGGTCTTTAGTGATTGTGTTAGGAAGGTAAGCATTGTGGAAAGCCAGGTTATTAGAACAAAATGTACGTGTGTTGAGTAGTATTTAGAGTAGAGGCTCAATGTCTGTCTGCTACCGTAATACTAAACCTATAAATATATGTGCACAGATCTATTCCTTATGGCCGTATATTTACACGTGTACATGCTTGTATTTAGACCCCTATAAATGCCTTTTGCCAACTTCTTCCCATCAGTCCTGTCTCCTCTTTTCCCACTACCATGATCAGCCTTCATTTGGGTTCCAGTAATTCCTCTTGGTTACAGTGCCCTTCATCAAGCCCTACCAGTCATCCAACACCTCCCTCACCATCGTTTTTAGATCACCTGTTCTTTCCTTGTCCCTTGGTTTGTTAACATCCACTTTCTTTTACCTGCCTTTTCTTCTCTCAGGTCTCCTTGGATCTGCTGTCCCCCTTGTTTTCTCCTCCGGATTGTTTATCCCACCTTTCTTGTCTAGATAGACATGCAGAAACAATAATAACAACAAAAACAAGACAGAGCAAAATGAACAAAAGAAAATGAAATGACCAAAAAAAAAAAAGAGAGAAGCCTATAAATAGTTCAAGGTCTGTTTGTTGACCTTCAGGGGTGCTTTCTCCTCAAGTCTGAAGGGATGCCATGCCTTGGCCCCACAGTCTGTTTTTGGTTCCTCTCGGGGACTTCATTGCTCTGCTTTCCTTGCTGTTCTGTTGCACACCTTTAATGTGTTTCCCTGGTGTGCTGTAGTCAGATCAGGAGCAAATCCTGCATTGTGTCTCCAGTGTTGTCCCCCAAAGCACTATGGATCAGTGAGGGACATTCTGTCTTATGGTGGGGTCAACCCTATGGTTCTATTTACATTGGCACCTCTGAGCAGAATATAGTCCTCAGAGTTTGGTGGCCCTTTTATTGTTCTTATTGATACTCTTGCTGAAGTACTAACTGTATGAAAGAATAAACTACCTTGCAGAATATATTCTGTTGTACATAAAATAGCCATTAGGGCAGAGAACCTGTTGTTAAATCACTTAAGTCTTACGATCTGTTGCATTAATATCCAGCTGCAAGAACTCTTTAGTCAATACTGTCCTTTGGTTGGAGGTGGTTTAATTTTAACATCTGAGGGGAAGCTGCAAAGGCTTCTTCATGAATTTCAACAGACTCGCAAGATTAGTGCAAGAGAGGAGAAGACAGGATGCCTCAGCTACACACTGTGTCACAGTGCAGCATCAAACTCAATTGGTAATAATTTCAGGGAATAATAATCAATGACTCTAAAGTTAGTAGACAAGGTAAAATGTTAGTAGACAATGTAAGATATTTGTAAAGCCTCAAAAAGCACCTCCCCATGAGAATTTTAAAACTGCAAAGGATAAAATTCCTAACTTTTCAGTGGGTGGAATTGGAAAACATTGAAGCAATGCACAACCAATTAACCAAAAACCACTCTCAATCCAAATATAAGATAAGCACATTTTATTGCAATTCAACATCTATTTAAAATTTAAAACCATAAGCTCACATATGTTCAAGGTTTTTCCCTAAATCCTTGTGATACAATAAGATTTTAGGTAAAATTTAGGATGATCTGAGAAAGTACACATCTGCACAGCTGCTGGAGACTTAAGAATTATCCATTTATAAGGCAGATGTACAGTGACAATGAAAGTCTTCACAAAAAATTCCCATGATCTCGTCTTTGCATTTCTATTGGCTTCCTACTCACTGGGATGCTTTCTCTTATGCAAGACTTCAAGGAACCATCCTTACTTAGGACTTCTCTCTACTACATGTGTGCTTGTGAATGGAAAAGTCTGAAGACCAACGAAAGGTTTTGCCGCATTCCTTACACTCATAGGGTCTCTCTCCACTGTGAATTCTCCAATGCCTGCTGAGGGATGAATAGTGAGAAAAGGCTTTGCCACATTCTTTACATTTATAAGGCTTCTCTCCACTGTGAATTATCATATGTTTAATGACATTTGAGGACACACTAAAGGCTTTCCCACATTCCTTACATCCATATGGCTTCTCTCCACTGTGAGTTCTCATATGACTATTGAGGGATGAAGAACGAACGAAAGTTTTCCCACATTCCTTGCATTCATAAGGCCTCTCTCCACTGTGACTTCTCATATGTGCAGTAAGTCCTGAAGATTGAAGAAAGGATTTCCCACATTCCTTACATTCATATGGCTTCTCTCCACTGTGAGTTCTCATATGACTATTGAGGGATGAAGACTGAACAAAGGCTTTCCCACATTCCTTACACTCATAAGGCCTTTCTCCGTTGTGACTTCTCATATGTGTTCGGAGATGAGAAGGATAACGAAAAACTTTGCCACATTCTCTACATTGATAGGGCTTCTTTCCAGTAACAGTCTGCACTGGGGTCCTGGGGTAAGGAGGCCAACTGCAAACTTCTTCACATCCCTTATCTTGATAGGTACCATATTCAAAGTGAGAGTTGATTTGATGTGTAAGTGACAAATGATCTGTGGAGGATTTAACACACTGAAGATATGATGAAGAATAAGATTCCACAGGAGTTCTTCTGAGCACAGAAAGATCTAGAACCCAGCTGAAGGACTGTCCACACTGAACGTCTTCATGAACTTCACTGACATTTCCTATCATATGCCTTCTGTTAAAACAAGCAATCAGTTAAATATCATGCATTTGTTAGTTTCAACAATGCTAGTCACATGCTATCTTTTTTACCTTGAATTGCTTCACATTTCAGATTAAATAATCTGACAAATAATCCAAGACTATTCTCATGCTTTTTTAAAAAAACTTGGGTGATTTCTAACTGTATATATATGAAGTATTTTAATTATTCAGTATTTCACATACTTAGGAACTAACAAAATGGCAAATTTTTCGGTCAAAACACACTAACAGCAACAGGTTTGAGATGCATGCACCATAAGTGTTACAATGCATACATGTGCTTCTGTTTAGATATTAAGGGAGTTATAAAATTTCATGTCAACTTAAAGATATATAGGGCCCTGGGAACCTCCCCTTCTCTCTCTGCCTTCAGAGAGACCCTGATTGCTGTCAGAAACACCCTAACTGGATCCAGACAACATTATACCCACAGGTTTGTGATTTTCCTGTATTCTACATCACTGCATGTGGCTGGCATGAGTCTGAAAAGGGGCTTGTGGACTAGTATTGGACTTAGGGACTTGAGTTGTACCAGGCTGGGATGTTTCCTTGATATAATATGAATTCTTGATAGAAAGCTCTTTCTTACACATACGAGTATTTCTAGATTTGTGCCTCTAGTTCACCCAGTCTAACAATATTGTGGTACCTGGGGAGTGGGTACTACAGAAACAAGTCATGGAAATGGACAGTGTAGGTTTGTCTGACATCTGCCTTACGGTAGTGTTTTTCATGAGCTAGCCAGAGGTCAGAGAGGGACAAACTATTCACTGGGTTGTTTTCTGGAAAGGTCATAGGAAGTGAAGTTTTTGAGTCTTAAAAGTTTCCTTTGGTTATGCTTGTCTGCAAAGGTGAAAATGAATGTGATTAAATGTGGATTTTGAGCTCAGTCGCCAAAATTGCTCCAAGACCTTCTCTGAGCCCAGACTGCTTCGTCAAAATGACTGACTGAAGGTCTGGTCCTGGCTTGATGGAGCCTGAGGCTTAAGGCCATATTATTGTGTATGAATGGAGAATTTAGATGAGAAAAGATTGAATTTGATTGCTTTGATAATTGAGTTTAATATCTAGCTATACAAGGATTAAACTGATTTCTTCTATTTATTATTTTTGATATACTGTGTGATAGAAATGATTTTGGGTAAGTATGAATAGAGTATGTTAATAAACTCACTGCCTTCTCCCATTAAATTGGTTCTGTTAAATGGGTATACATAGGAAATGCCTACAAAAATGCACAGAAAGGTATGCCACACTTAGTGCCTTTGAGTGCTTCATACTCGTTTGAAATGACATGCTGAGAGAGCAATGGGCAGACGGATGAGGATCCAAAAAAAGAAGAGTCTTTGGCTTTTTGAAACTTGTACTGGAAATTGGCTCTGGAGCTGGAAATCTCTGTGTGTTAGTCTGGAGTGGCCAGAGAAACAAATTCATAGACACTCATATGTGCATAAGAAAGAGCTTCATATAAAGAGTAATTGTATCTTAAGAAAACATCCCAGAGCAACCCAGATCAAGTCTATAACCTGTATGTTCAATATCAGTGTATACATTCCTCTTGAGACTCATACAACACATGCAATGATGTGAAATGCTGGAAGACCACAGGTCTTGTGGATCCAGTGACTGTGGAAGTATCTCAGCTTTAACATGGATCTCCATGTGGCTTCATCAGCTCCAAACTCTGGTTCCATCAGTGCATCTCCATATGGCTTGTCCACAGGAATGTCAAGCAGAGAATGAGGATCTTGCTTCCAGTGAACTATTTATGTCTTTAGCATATCCAAATGAGGTCATAAATTTGTGACCCGATTGACAGGTTAAATTCCAACCCTTCACTCTTAATAGTCTCAGGTTGACAATAGATTACCATATATACTTTAATATATATGTTGACTCTATTATCTACATATCTTTAATATATCTTTAGTATATATGTTGACTCTATTATCAGCAGAGGCACCTAATTTTGCCACAAACACCGCATAAAAATGTACTGAAAAACTAAGCTTATACACGATTATATATGCTGTGTAACTATCACAGACCACCCTTTGTTAACTTGACATTTTAACACAAATTTTTAGCCATATATAATTTTCAAACAAGCAATAATAAAATCATATCTATACCTAACAGGATAAAACTCAAATGCATATAATTTTAAAATGTGCCACTCTCATTTAAACATAATATTCTATAAGTGAACAAAAGAAAACTATCCTTTACTTATGTGAACACCTACATCATAATCCTCTGAACATAGCCCCCTACTTATGAAAGCTCGTAAGCCAACCACTTCATGTCTTTCTCCTCCCATTTTGGGTATCCAATTTCTATACTGCCCTCTTACATCAACCTAATGCTCTGAGGAGAAAATCCTAATCTTTGATGTGAAGAATCTTCATTCTAATTGGAACCTTGTATAGCCTGCATCCATAAGCAAAGTCAAAGCAGGACAGGCCATCCATAAAGCCAGTAGCAATATGCAACAGTTTACATGCTCAAAAAGTCTCTTCATCTGTTTGGGTCTTGTCAACCCAACTTGGGGTGCCTCACTTGGCCTCACCAGGGTTCCCAGCTGCACTGCCTTGCCTTGTTGTGGGCCCCATCACAAATTCTCAATAACTCAAGCCCCTTGGGCTAGGTCATGTATTTCAAACCAGTCAACTGGCTCTCATCTTCTCCTCGAGTCAGTGTGAAACAGGTCCATGGGTGTCAGTGGCCAGACTCAACCGGTCCCTTTATGCAATCAACAAGTGAACTCAATTGGTCACCTAGCAAACATTTCTGCCTGCCCACAAACTCCCTTTAATGTTCACTCCTAGAGAGGAAAATTTCTTTAAGGCTCCAAATTTTTTCCAGCTAATGGCACCAATCACTAGTTCAAAATTCAAAAAGCCAGAGCTCCTTTTGTTTTCAATAGGTCAATAGCCCCCTAGGCAAGTCTCTTCACCTTAGAACAGTGGTTCTCAATCTTCCTAATGCCACAATCCTTTAATACAGTTCCTCAAGTTGTGGAGACTCTCCAAACATAAAGTTATTTTCAGGGCTACTTCATAGCTCTAATTTTGCTACCGTTATGAATTGTAATGTGAATATCTGACATGCAGGGTGTATTTCATTGTTACAAATTGAATATAATTAAAGCTTAGTGATTAATCAAAAAACAATATAAATTATATATTGTGAAGTATTTCTGATTACAAATAAGTGAAATTTTGTCTGAAAGCATGATGTAGCATGGGTAACAGTATTCATGTATGTGAGCATATCTGCATGTCGGTGTACCTACCTGGAGATGGATAGAGAAGTGGTATCTTGTTCCTAAAACCAGCGGAACTATGTTTTCCTATAGTCTTAGGTGACCCGTGAAAGGGTTTTTTGACCCCAATAGGGGTCAAGCCCTACAGGTTGAGAACTGCTGCCTTAAAATGTCCTGAGCACTGAAGACACTGAATGTCAGCCTTCTTTTCATGCCTGTCTTAACCCATTTAAATTCCAATTTGATGGCTGAAGGCAAGTAGTCTTACAAACTCTTTATTTTAACTTCCATATAGTCATTTCTATCAATCATATCAGTAACAACAGACAGAAGAAAACAGTATAAACCTAGTATAGGTAAATCCTAAACTCAATTATTAAAAATCAAGTCCAATTCTTATCTACCTTATCTTAATCCTTAATCTAAACTACTCCATTAATACTTTCTGTCAGGCCCAGGCTTACTGTCAGCCATTTTGACCTTCTGTCAGTCGTTTTTGCTAAGCAGCATGGTCTCTGAGAAATTCACGTGGCAATTCTACCCTGAGCTCTGAATATACATTAATCACATTCATTTTCATCGTTTCAAATAGGAATAAACAAATAGAGAATCAAGACTTTAGATTCCCATATTCTTTCCAGAAAACAACCCAGTAAACTGTCTGGCCATATCTGACCTCTGGCAGTCAAAGAAGAATAACTACCACGAGGCAGCGGTCAAACAAGCATCCACCCTCCATCTCTATGACTTGTTTCTCTAGTAACTCGTTCCAAAGGAAGAGGAACTTATGGAACACTACTGGACTTAAGTTGGGTTGTTTTCTCGATAAACAAAGACTTCGTGATATATAGCATTTTCTTACATTTGACTCTCTAGCTAATACAGCAAAACACATATACATATAAGGAGATTTTTGAAAGGTTTGGAAAACTACATTATCTTTCCATTTACCATTAACTTTTTAAAGATTTCTCTGATAAAAATATTTTCTTTTTTGTTTGCTTGGTTTTTTTTGTGTGGCATCACTGCCCTGGTGGGAGTAAGAAGCCCAGCCTTGCTCCTGGAGAGCTGCTGCTGGATTTGAACCGTCAACCCTGTGGGCCGCAGTCCAGCACACAACCACTGCGCCACCAGGGCTCAGTCTGATAAAAATATTTCAATGCCACGATAGCATCTTCAAACTCTCATTTGAAGCGCTGTTCGATCTCAAGTGACACTCACCTCTCAAACATAGTCTGGTCTTTACTCTGATCTTCAGTGACATGCAATTCACAGATTTCTCCAAACATAGAGGACCAGGGGTCATTTTTCATCAAATATATTGTATTTTCAGTAGACAACTTTTCTCCACCATCAGGGTTTTGAGAAACTGAAAAAAATGATTTAAGTTAAGGTCAAAAGTAAAGCAAAGAGCAAAGGCATTACTCAGAGGGAAAAGGTTCCTATGAGAAAAAGAAAACCTTGTAATACATTTTCCGGTTTCAATACTTAGACCATGGTCAAAAAGCAATTCGATAGAAGGTACTGCCATGAAGACTGAGATTGACAAACAGAATGCAATGGGAAGAATAAAGTTGACAGGTACTTGAGGCAATGCCCATGGAACATGAGGAGAAAAAGAAGAGCCATCTTTCCCTGTGAGCACTGGTGTGTTGGAAAGATAAAAGTCAGAAAAGTAAACTCAGTGTCTGTGAAGGGCATATGCTCCATCCTTGTTCAAATGGACTTCTTCAACTCTCATTCCAACCACACAGGCCTGGTCCTTCAGAGGCATCTTCCTTCTTGCAGTCCCAAAGCGGCGGTGCTGGACGGGTGCTACCTGCACTCTCCTCAGGTCTTCCTCTGGCTTCTCTGGGAGAACAGATGTGTGTGGCTGACCAGGTGCTCATAGAGAAGGGAAGACAGCCACGGGCAAGGAACACTTCCCTGACTCTGAGTCATGATTTTTTTAGCCAGGGTGTCCAGAGTGTGGGGAGATGTAAATTTATCTTGTCAAAGTACCTTGTATACCATGTGATAAACATAATAAGCCTCAATGCAATGCTCAGGCCACAAATATTCAATCTGTATATACAAAAGTGGGGGAAACTGAAAACTCAGTCACAATTGAAATAAAATATGCATTTAATGCACAGAGCTCTATGTTCATGGAGAAGCCGTAACATGATGCTCCAAAGGGCACATACTACACTATTATCAACATGCTTTCACTGCTGGGCCACTATGTGGAGTAACAATAACAGGTATGCCATGTGTGGTCACAGAGAAGGTGATTTTTAAAAAGACGTCATCCATACCTACAGAGGCCAGGTTTCTGATGGTTTCCATCATCACGTCTCTGTAGAGTTTCCTCTGAGAAAGATCCAGCAAAGACCACTCTTCGGAAGAAAATTCCACAGCCACATCCTCAAGGGCCACCGAGTTCTGAAACATCCACATATTGTTGTTCAGCAAGGTACCACATAAGTTTTCAAGTAGAAAGAAAATGTTGGTGCAGCAGTTAACAACAGTGGTCTGGCGCCTGTGGAGCGGGCGCCCAAAGTCTCCATGTCCCTTCTGCAGTGCTCTACTCTGAGCTCCTTCCCAGCTCTACAACTGACTCCCTGCCACAGTTGACAAGGAAGCAGCCTTTGATGACGCTATGAAAGAACGTGTGATTCACGAGGAGTACACTATATGGGAAAAGGACACCTCTTTTCTTTATGATCTGGTGATGACCCATGCTCCGGAGGGGCCCCGCCTAACTGTACAGTGGATTCCAGATGTACCCAGACCAGAGAAAAAGAGGTCAGCATTCACCGTCTAGTCTGGGGCCCGCACACATGCATACATACTTCAGATGAGCAAAACCATTTTGTGAAAACCATTGTACAGCTCCCTAATGACGATGCTCAGTTTAATGCCTCACACTGTGACAGTGAGAAAGAAGAATTTGGAGATTTGGGCTCTGCCAGTGCAGGATTGAGATAGAAATCAAGAACAACCATGAAGGAGAAGTAAATCGGGTCTGTTACAGGCCCCAGAACTGTTGCATCCTTGCAATCAAGACTCCATATAGACATGTACTTGTTTTTGACGACACGAAACACCTTTCTAAACCAGACGTGCATCTCCGTGGACAGCAGAAGAAGAGCTATGGACTTTCATGGAACCCAAATCTCAGTGGGCACTTGTTAGTGCTTCAGATGATCACACCCTCTGTGGGACAGCGGTGCTGTTCCAAAGGAAGGAAAAGTGATGGATGCAGAGGCCATCTTTGCAGGTCATACTGCCGCAGTTGCAGATGTTTCTTGGCAACTACTTCATGAGTCTCTGTTTGGGTTGGGTGCTGATGATCCATAGCTCAAGATCTGGGATACTCTTTCAAATAATGCTTTCACACCAAGTCACTCAGCTGATGCTCACACTGCTGAAGTGAACTTCCTTTCAATTTTTATAAAGAATTCATTCTTACCACAGATCACAGATCAGCTGACAAGACCGTTCCTTTGTGGGATCTGAGAAATCTGAAACTCAATTTGCATTCCTTTGAGTCACGTTAAGGACGAAATATTCCAGGTTCAGTGGTCACCTCACAATGAAACGATGTTGGCTTCCAGTGGTACTGATTGTAGACTGAATGTCTGGGACTTAAGTAAAATTGGAGAGGAACAATCCCCAGAAGATGCTGAAGATGGACAACCAGAGTTGTTGTTTATTCCTGGTGGTCACACTGCCAAGATAGCTGACTTCTCCTGAAATCCCAGTGAACCTCAGGTAAATTGTTCTGTATCAAAGATAAAACCAAGGAAGTGTGGCAGATGGCAGAGAACATTTATAATGGATGTTTTACTAATAGAATGTTAGTCTTATACCACTAGTTGGACACCATTTCCATTTTGGGTGACCTGTTCATGAACCTGTTGCTTTCTGTGACTAACTGTAAGTGCTTCTAATGGAATACATGCTTTTCTAAAGGAAAAAAGAAAAAGAAAACGTTTTGAAATGATGATGGCAACATAATGTACAAATGTGCTTGACACAATGGATGTATGTACAGATTGTGGTAAGAATTGGAAAAGCCCCCAATAAAATGATTTTAAAAACTCAAAAAGTTGCCATGAAGTTCAGTGTGTGAAAGGAGGAGGATGAGAGTCCTGGGGAACTGAGGTTTCCTAAGGTTTTGACATGACATTCAGTATACTACTAATATCTGACCTAGGCTTTAGCAACTCCCCATCCTTCACCGTCTAGGTTTACTTCTTCAGCAATCACATGGTATCTCAAACACACAATATTTCTCCTAACACATCAGTTCGTCTCCCCTCAGTTTGACTGTGGCCATTTGCAATCTTATCACTCTCCATTGTTCTGGTTCAGAAAAGAGATCATGCAGAACACATGACATAAATTAGATAACTGCTTTAAAATGTAAACTTTATGCCCACATTCGATCATCTCTTCCATTGGTGAGGAAGGGTGTGCTGCTCACATCTTTCCACAGGAACAAGTAGAATGTTTATGAAAACATGATTCACAGGTGGAAGCAGGATGAGATATTAACTAGTAGGAAGCACTGCAGGAGCTGCAGCTTTTCCCTTTGCCCCTTACCATCCTTGGTAGGCTCAGTGACCTGTAGAATAAAGGGCAACTCAAAGTCCTGACCTCACAGTATTTACTTTCGAAAACATCAAGTGATCAAGATCTGACAAGAGAATGTTATTTTGGCCAACTGTGATATTTTACGTCTATTGTTTAAAAACTCTACAGCTACACTTTGGGCACTCTGCCCTTCACAGCACTCAACATTGGTTAAAAAAATAATAATAATAATAATAATAACAAAACCCAATTGAAAAACAGATAGCCAAAGAATCCAGATTTCATGACAATTTTCAAACTCTGAAACACAAAGCTACTAAACAACAAGCATTAATGCCTGTTCCTCTGAGAAGAGACACACCCAGACAGCACACAAATACAATCATGTTACATGCAGGCATAAGAGTGTCCAATCTCTGAGGAACCACAACAGCAAGCCCTTGTGTTGGCTGGTTATGTGTTTTAGTAAGTTCGCCTTAGCACAGAGGCTTTGGCTGCTACAGTGAACATAAACATCAGGAAAGAGAGATTTATAAATCAGCCCTTGAGATGTTCCCAACTGTAATTTTATCATGTTTTCAGTCTTAGAACTGGCCTGTCAGCCTCTCTGAGAAGTTAATTCAGACACAGAAAGGAGGCAGAGGAATGACAGAACACACTCACCCTGTGTGGGGGTCCCTAAGAAAAGTCTCTGGGTGGCATAGGTAGTTAAGCACACAGCCACAAAAGGGTGAAGGGTGAAGGCCAGAGAAAGGCTGAAAAATGAGCCACGGAGAGGTCTATGGAGTACAGTTTTACTCTGAAATACATGGGACTCAAGATTTGAAATCAAGTATAAGGATAAAAGATTGTTTTTAATCAAATAATTGTCTCATTAGAATAGTTTATTTCGCTGAGCCCTGGTTGCATAGTGGTTGTATGCGGGACTGCAGCCCACTGGGTTGGCAGTTCAAATCCACCAACAGCTCTCCAGGAACAAGGCTGGGCCTCCCACTCCTACCAGAGGACAGTGATGCCAAAAAAAAATAGTTTAGTTCTACACTAAAATTAATTCCAAGTATATTAGCTTTAGTTATGAGGAGGTCAATTTAGAATACATCCAATAGTTCATCCTAAGCAAATGTCATCGGATACAGAAACATCTTCAAAAGAAGATTAACAGAGGCGGGGAAGGAAGCAGTAAGCAAACAACACCATAACATGGGAACAACCAGAGAATTAAAATCAACAACCAGGAGAACCTAGAGATTCTGGAAGTGTTGAAACAAAGGCAATCTAGCTGAAAAGAATTACTACGAGGCAGAAGAAGGGCGAGCATGATGGTGAGACAAGAGGAGGGTAAAAGGAAATGCAGGAAAGATCTAGAAAGAAAAGCTATGGCTACACATATAAACACGGGTGTGTACATAGGTAAATATGTTAATTCCTACAAATAGAGGTATTGGTGTATGTACGTATATTTAGATGGCAATACATTGAAGTAGTGAACGGACTTTGGGCCTCTGCTCAAGCCCTCCTTCTACGCAAGAACACTTTGTTCTAACAACTTGGCATTCTGCGATGCTCACCCTCCAGGACTGTCCATGAACACAAACTGGGTGCACAAGAAAGTGTGGTGAAAAAAGTGGATGATGCCACTTTTTATGATCAGAAAAATACGGCATATACATATGTACAAATATGCTTGATATAATTTATGTATGATTATAAGAACTCTAAGAGCCTCCAATAAAATAGAGAAATAAAGAAGATTAACACAGAGGGGAAATTGACAAATTCAACAATATTAAAATTCAAAGCCATATTTCTTTTTTTCTTATTTTTTTAAATCATTTTATTGGGGGCTCCTACAACTCTTATCACCATCCAGACATACATCCATTGTGCCAAGCACCTTTGTACATGTTTCCCTCATCATCCAAATAGCAACAGAAATGAATGAGGAGATCCATACACACTAGCACAAAATCTCCAAAGTTTATCAATTCACCCTAAAAAGTCACAGAGAAACAAGCACAGCCTTGCAGTCATGTGAGGGAGCAGTGTAAGGGACTGGAAGAGGTCTGGATCCCCACTGCATCTACTACCTGTGGCCCACCTGCCTCCTGTTCATCAGGTTCCCCAATGGCATGAGCTACAAGTTTACACACATTTCTTGAAGAGATCAAAAACTGCCTCACTATCTTAGCAAGTGGAACAAATATATATAGGCACAATCTCTAGCAAAAAAAAAAATCTTTGAAGTACATTGCCTCATTAAGTAAATTTAAACTTAGCAACAACTTGGCAATTTCCCCTCACTACAGAATGATTACAAGAAAGCAGTCCTCGCTCCTGTTTGGACAACATGGCAACCCTGGTTCCACAAGCCAGTGCTCCTCCTGCCATTTCAGCTACAGCACAGGCTGCAGTGACTCCGGATTCCACCCCAGCCCTGCACCCAACTCAGACTGAGCTCCTGCATCACCCACTATCAACAAGAGAGCAGTACTGACTAAGGCAGCAGAACTCAGGCCCGGTGAAAGTCCCAGTGCAGACACTAACACCTATGCTCCCAGGGCCCTTTCCTGGTACACTCAGCATTTTAGCTTCCATCACGTGCAGCTATGAACAAAGAAACCAGGGTGCTGCTCCAGTTTGGGGGACCCTGCTGGGAACTGTGCGCGAGCACTCAGTGGACAGTAGCACTGCTTTTCAGTGCCTGACAGTGAATCTGAAGATGAAGTGCTTGTTGATGTGGAATTTTTGAGGAACGTGTACGGACTGCACAAGAATGTCTCTCCAAATGAGTTCATCGTGGCCCTGAGTACACCATGGGCCATGACATCACCGAACACTCCATGCCAATCCATGAGTACTCCAGCTGAGAGACAGGGCCAGCCTCATTCACCTCACTGTGGATATCCGCCTCCAGAATGGCCTTGTGGGGACCAAAGCCTCTGTCAGGACGTGGTGGTGATGCTTACACTTCTGACTGTGGGCTATGCATATTATGACACCAAATGTATCAGATTATGGGCACCAAATGTGCCCAGATTATGAAGAGCTGCTTCAGCCTCAACTGGTTGATCAGGCTCTGCAGTGAGAGCAGCACGTCAGAGAACAGTCAGCCCGCATCCAGGATGCCCTAAGCACAGAGTGGCAGTGTGCAGAGGAAGTGCTGTCTGGAAAGGTGTCTGCTGATAATATTGTGGCTACTCCTTGAAGCCTCTGCTTAACCAGGTACCCCAAATCATTCTTCCTGATGCCTTTGAGACCATGCTCAACAGCAACATCCAGGACCTAGTGGTGGGGGCCGACCTGGCCAATCTTACATGGTCTTGTCCTCCTGTGAATGGATACCAGGAAACACCCCTGATTCGCTGGGCCCCAAACCCCAGTACTCAGATTGGGGTGATGGTGAAATGGTTTCTGTTTCTTGAGTCACAGTGAGTCAGGCAGTTGATGTGACTAAATAAACAGAGCCTGGAGTTTGGAGTTTTTGAAGAGAATGGAAAGAGAAAGAGCAGTAATATTCCCAAAAGCAAAAATTACACGTGAGCCACTGAAACCATGTAAGCAGAGCGGCAATAGTAGGTACATTCGTACAACAGGAGCATGTATACGTGGCAACAGAGGTAGACCAGACCCACAATCACCAGCATATCTCAAACTCAAAAACATCCTGAAAAAAAAAACCTGATGAAGCCAGACACAATTTACAATTGACAAAGACGTAAATTAAACAGCATAAAATAGATGGATTAAGACTGAGTGCTCTAAGGCTGCCTACTTCTTAGACATAATGAAACACCCATTAAGTCTGACTTCCTGAGTCTGTACATCAAGACCACAGGCACATGGAACATCTCTGTCAGCTGGTATAAGACAGTTCTAAAACTGTATGGCCTGACTTGGGTCTTAAATGATTTTGAGTAGCCATGTAAGGAACAACTTCTGAAATTATTCATCTGAAGCTAAAGAGAAAAAAAAAAAAAACAGCCAACGACTCAAAATAGACTACAATCTACTGTACTAAGTGTCTACAAAAACCACAGCTTCACCGACCCTGTGACCAAAAGAACAGAGGAGATGGTGCTAGTGACCATTCTGATTATGACTATAATGGATCGATCTTGATAGAATGGGAGCAAAATGTGGAACAGAACCTCAAATTCACATAATACAAAATAAATGAAAAAGAACAGCGTTACTGGACAAGACAAGAATGAAGGACTCCATTAGATTATTGCTCTTTATAATTAGAACTGCAACAAGCCCCTGCAATCTTGGTTGAAATAAGACTGGTTCATCAAAAAAATATCACTTTATGAGACCAAATGACACCACAATAATTTTACAAAAAGAGGAAAGTATAGAAGGGCAATAAAATGAGGTTCATGGAAAGTTTACAACCAATGCAGAAATATTGGGACTAATCTCATAGAACTATCTGTGGAGAAATTGTTGAATGGGAAGCAAAAATGCTGTGGAAATATTCACTCGCAAGAACACACACATATTCACAGAAAGATGACAACACAGGCCTGTTATTAAAATAAAACAACAAAAGTTTAGGGTCAACGATAACAAGAATCTTAACAACTGTAAACTTGTAAAATGCACATAGTAATAATCTTCAAACAGGAAGGAGAAGAGCTCAGATTGGAACACACTGGGAGATGATAGAAACTGACAAGGCCTACTTACCATCAGCGATCCCCATTCCTGTTCTTTAAGCCAGACAGACAGTATATGCACTGCTTATGATATCTTGTTGTCTTTAGGTGTCATCAAATCAACCTAGACCCGCAGTGACCCTGTACACAACACAACACCATGACCCTGTCACACCTGTTCCTATGAGTGAACCCCCTGCTGCAGCCGCTGTCAATCCATCTCCTTGAGGACCTTCCTCCTTTACACCGCACCTCCCCTTTCCCAAACATGCTGTCTTTCTTCAGGGACTGGTCTCTCCTGACAACATGTAAAAGTATGTAAGGCAAAGTCTTGCCATCCTTCCTTCTCTGGAATACTTGTCTACTTCTGATGCAGACCACTTTGGCTTTTTAGTAGTCCATGGTGCTTTCCATATACTTCTCCAGCACCACAATTCAAATATATCTACAGTCCTTCCTATTCAATGTCCAACCTTCACATATATATGAGGCAGTGGAAAATAAGATGGTTTGGGTCAAGCAACTCTAGATCTCAAAAAAACATTCTTGCTCTTCAATACTCTAAAGAGATCATGCGTAACATTTTACCTAAAGCAACTCTGCTTTTAATCTACTGACTGCTGCTCCCCTGCGCATTGATTGTGTACACAACCAATTGACAATTTAAACTGCTTCTCCATTGATCATGTTGTCACCTACTAATCCAGTAGTGAGGCTTTGGGTATTGCTTACACTGTGTGGCAATCCATCCTGAAGCTGCAATCCTTGCTCTTCATCAGCAAGTGCTTCAATTCCTCCTCACTTCCAGCAAACAAGGTTGTGTGATCTGCATATCATAGATAGTCAATCACCTCACCTCTAATCCAGGTGCCACATTCTTCTTCAAATAACCCAGCTCCACTGATGATGTGCTCAGTACACAAACTGAACAAGTGTGAGAAGAGGATACAACGCTGACCCACACCTCTCCTGATTGTAAAACACACAGTATTCCAGTGTTCGTGCAACTGACCCTTGATCCATGTACAAGTTCCTCAGGAGCACAAGGAAGTGTTACAGAATTCCATAGGTCTCAAGGCTATCCACAGGTGATTAAGGTCCACACAGTCAAATGCTTTGCATAGTCAATGAACACAAGTAGACATCTTCCTGGTATTCCCTGCTTTGAGCCATGAGGGATGTGACATCAGCAATGACACCCCTTGTCCAAGTCCTCTTCTGAATCCAGTCTGAACATCTGGAAGCTCCCTCTCAATGACCTGCTGCAACCACTGTTGGCCCATCTTTAAGCAAAATTTTGCTTGAGAGCTGTATCAATGAAATCGCTCTATAGTTTGAGATTCTTTTGGGTCACCATTTATTATATAGTTGACAATAAAAATCTTAACAATGAAGCCATGTATGAGCCCCCAATAAAATGATTTAATAAAAAAATTTTTCAATAGCTCTACGTTTCAAGGCATTGAAAATCTAACCAATAATGGGATAGAAACCTAATTTGTCTATTGATTTTTAAAATTTACCTAACATGTAATAATGCTTTACAAGTCCAGCATATAACCAAATAAAAATGTCTAGGCTCTTATAAAACAGGCAAAGAATACTGGCCTCCAGTCAATTCTGATTCATTCTGATTCATACCCATACCCTCTGCAGGGTAGTGTAGGACAGCTCCTTTGGTCTTCCAAGACTAGAAAGCCCCATCTCTCTCTCTTGTAACGGTGGGTGATTTCGAACGGCTGACCTTGTCGTTAGCAGGCCAATGCTAACCAACTAGGTCAGCAGGGCTCCTGACGTGGGACCTCGGTTCTGGAAATTCTACTTTCTGTTAACCCTGTATGCTACTCTTCTCCAGTTTGCATCTCCCTTCTGGCATCTTTTTGCTGCCCATTCCCTCTATCATCTGTGTGAACAATTCCACCTGCTGTAAAACTTTCAAAGATTTGCGCTTTCCTGTTTGCACACTGACAGATACACTGCGCTGTGGGATGAGTGTACCTTTGAGAGTGAGAGCGGCCAAAGCAGTGAAGGAGATAATACTGGAAACTCAACAATATTGGAGTCAAAGGGGAAAAAATCTTATCAATGGCATAATGTATGGAAATAACACATAATAATTTCATAAAGTCATGTGAAAATCTCTTGAATATAATAGGACCAATCTTATTTCAGACAGCTACTATGTCTATATTTGGATACCTAAGGTTCATTTCATATTGATATTCCCTAAAGCATGTTTTCTAAGGGCAGTGTACTGCAAAAATCCAAAGGACTGCTTGTGAAAATATGGCAAAAACTATACAAATGTGGTAGCTTTGTAGGAACAAACTCTAAGATTTGCAGCCTTTGGTGTGGATTGCAATTCAGGGCAAAGAACACAAAATCCTCACAACTAGACCAATATATCACATCATAATGAATGGAAAACAGATCGAAGTTGTGGAGGATTTCATTCTGCTTGGATCTGCGAGTGATGGTCAAGGAAGCAGCAGTTGTTGAGAGACCAAAAGGGGTAAATCTGCTGCATAAGACCTCTTGAGAGTTTTGAAAAGGAGGGGCATTACTTTAAGGACTGAGGTATTACTGACCCAAACGACGATATTTTGAATTGCCTCATATGCATGTGAGTGAATGCTGGATACTGAATAAGATGGAAGATGCACTGATGCATTTGAATGATGCATTGTCAATGAATATTGAAAATAGTATGGATTGTCAAAAGAACAAACAAAATGCCTTAGAATAAGTACAAGCAGAATGCTTCTAGGATGACAAGACTTGGTCTGACTTCCTTTGGACGTGGTGTCTAGCAACGCTGGTTCCTGGAGAAGGACATGGTGCTTGGTAGGAGGGCTGCAGACAAAGGAAAGGCTCGCAACAAGATGAACGGACACTGTGGCTGTAACGATGGCCGGGACAGGGCAATGTTTCCTTCAGTTACACAAAGGGTTGCTATGGGTCTGGACAACCCAGATGGTGCCTAACAAAAACACATAGGTATAAAAACTCAAGGAAATGTTGTGAATTAAAAAGCAAGTGTAAATACTAAGCTACCTTTTCCATAATAGAGGAAGACAAATAGCATAATTTACTAATACATTTTTCCTCTTAGGTCAGTTCAAATATGCATTCACCTGTTTCAGAATTTGCACCTATTAAACTGAACATTTTTATTTTCTTACAAGAAAAGTAATACATCATCTGACATGAGCTCACCATGAAGAAAGCACCACATTTTTATTCATTCCCGGTCTAGACTGTACAGAGCAGATGTACAGTAGAAACTTAAATACTAGTTCAAGGCTGAACTGGTGGGAGGACTAATCCTTAGATGGGAACAACAAGCTTCACAGACACCTGAAAGCCTCCAGGAAAAAGCTGCCCCCTGAACAGGTGGATCTGGAGAACTCCCACATGCGCCAGGAGGGCTCCCTGCCCACTGCAAATAATTGGAGAATTCATGAGGTAAAAACCCTGCCCCTGGACCCTAGGAACAATCAGCACTCTCTCCCTTTGCTACCTCACCACACAGGGGCAGAGGTGGAATGTGGTTGGGGCAAGAATGTCTCTGCAGGGCCTTGGACTCAGGCTCCTCAAACCGGGCAAATTCATCTTCAGACTCTAGTTCATGGTTCTGTCAGTCAACAGAGAACTAAGGGCCAAGATGGCATCATGCAAGACAAGAGACTCTTATGTGATAGGGGATCTCAGGCATACAAGGCTTCAAAAACAACTTATGTGTACAGAAAAAGTCCGAAGGGGAATGGGCCCAATATAACTCATAGGGCTCAGATGCTTAGCCTCTCCAACCACTCTTTAACCTCATCAAAGAATCCCAGGGTTCACTGTACAGAGACCCCCAACAATTCCATTGAGCCTATCCGCTTCCAGTTAGAAAGGCCTGTAGCACTCACCATTTCCTGGCTACAGCTTCTGGAAGTGCAAGGAATCTCTCTGGGAAGGCAGTGTCACTGGGCAGTTTGGAGGCAAGTGAATGATGCTTGGTCCACAGGCAGGCAAAGCAGTACAACCCCTTGCTTGGAATTTCATGAATGTCCAAAAAGGTCTCCAGTTGTCTAGACGTGACCACTTCTCTGTTCACCAAGCCTGAGACCTGAAATGGAAGGTGACAGTGTTGGGTAAGGAGGCAGCACCAGGTCCTTGGCCTCAGCTGTTGCCCTGAGCAGAGCTTCCTCCCAGGGTAGACCTGTCTACGCATTTCACAGGGAACCAGGTGGAACCATGTCTCTAAGGTCCAACCTAAAGGTCAGTCAATGGAACCCACCAACTGCCCCCCTGGAGAAAGGCGTTGCAGTTGGCTTCCAGGAGGATGGACATCCGGGAAACGCTGTGCAGCAGGAGGCCTGGTTGACCTGGTCTCACAGGGTCACTATAGGTCAGAGTAGACTCCATGGAAACAGTCTTGAGTATCTATATATGGCACTTGGCAAATGATTATTTCTGTTGCCTCCTACCATACTGTGAAAAAAACACTAAAACCAACAATACTACTTTCTCCTACAGTGTGTTTAATGTGAGTTACCACTGACACACAATCACTTTTCCATAGATTCCCCAAGAAGGGGTAAGTGTGCTTGTGTTGGGCTCAAAGAGGATTGAAAAGATGTTAGGAACTACACCATGCAAGCCTCCACTGACAAGACATTCTTGGCTACCTCAGAGGTATGTTGGCTGGGAATCAAAGCCAGACGCCCCACATGGAAGTTGAGAATTCTACCACTGCACCCACTGCCCCACCTCACTTTCTGAGACTTTACTGTTTCCAATTGTTAACTTCGATGCCAGTCACCCTGGTGGGCCTGAAGCAGTACTTTAGCTGGGGTTTGACTTGTATCTCACCAACCATTAGAGACTTTTCCACCTGCTCCTGTGCTTAATGACTCCACAACTGCCGGCATCCATATATATATATATATATATTTACCTCAAACTGTGTGCCTCCTTTGCAGAAAATATCCATACACATTCCTTTATTGTGCATGGTCCTACTGTTTGTTTCTGAGGTGTAGGAATTTACATATTCTGAATAGTAAATCTTCATTTGACATGTTTCCCAAATACCTCTACCATCTGCAGTTTATATGTATGACTTCTGGATACAATCTCTCATTTGTCCTTGTGTCTCAAAGTAGAAAATCACTCTGTAGAGCTCTCTTTAGCTTTGGCATTTTGGAAAGAATCTCCAGGCCTTTCTTCTAAATTACTTTCATCTATTTTAGTTGTTTTCATTTCTTTCTTGAAGTTTCGTTGTTTGCCATGCATAAGATTTTTCTCTGGTGTTTGTGTGTGGCACCACGCACCCACCTGTTTTAGACATTATTCTAAATGGAAAGGGTTCCTCAAGACCCTTTAAAGCTCTCTTGGCTTATGGTTCTAAAGCAGATTTTTTTCCCATGTCCTAATACCTTGTACAATTTTACTGAATTCACTTTTTAGCCCTAACACTTGGTGTATTCTTGGGAATCATTTTTTTTGGGGGGGGTGTCCAGATGAATATTTTATATATAGGATTTATCATCTCAAAATATAAAATAACCCTCAAAATGGAAATATAGTCACAGGTGCATGAAGTGCTGAGCCATGGTAACTAAGGAGCCATAGCTAGAGGCCCATCTTAAGGGACCATAACTCAGCTGCCATGACCGGAACTGACTCCGTGGCACCGAACAGCTTCAAGATTGATAACTAACTCCAGAAGTTATTGTTCTTGCTGTGCTTTCAACAGACTGGCTTTCTGTTTCAAGCATTCATCCTATGCTTGTTATTGCCTCTGTGCTCTAAGCATTAGCTTACCTCTCTCACCACTGTATTCACATTAAATTCTTCCTACCAGAGTGAGTGAGTGGGTGGTAGTAGTTACACTTGCTTCTTGCTCATAATGGCAGAGATTTCATGATGAGAAGCTGCCGCAGGTCGCTTACTGTATTTTTCCGGGTGCCCCAGTGCTAATGCAGGAAAAACCCTAGGGAACAGTCTACTCTAACAACAGGGATGTCAGCAAATGGAATTTACCATACCTGAGCTAATGAAAATTTAAGAGTGATGCTAGTATAGTCACGTGTATGCATGCAAACAAAAATAAGTTGAAAATACTAATCAAAATAATTCATACTAAAAAATCCCCAGGTCTATAATGCATGGAAACATAAGCACACCGAGGGCACAGGGAGTCTACATTCAGGAACAAGCAGCCCTACGAGGGCCCTGGCTGCAGGACTGACAGGCTGCTACAGGATCCCTAGGCAGTTGGAGCCCAAGACCTGGCCCTGGGGGCACCCACAGAGGGCACCAGAGACCCTCAGGAGGCCTTCTGAGGGCACATGGCATCCTGACAGTGAGAATGGAGGGGGTGCTCCGGCAGCCAAAGCGCAGTGAACACAAAGTGCGCCTTATCAGAGAGACTTGGAAACTCGGATGGAGCAGCCATCGCACAGGACCGTGTACTGTGCACGGGGAAAATGCTGGTCAACGTGTGAAATCAGATAGTATCATAACTAAAAACACAGCTGAATTTTAATCTCCGAAGCAGGGGAGAAAGGAAATAAAAAGGTTATTAGGCCGGCATGTCACAGTGTAGCACACTGGAAAAAATATAACAATGCAAATAAGTAAGAAAGCAAAACATAATTATACACCTGGACCTGGACCCTATGCAGTAACAG